>VWZF01002523.1:544974-675125 GCA_013396755.1 Sclerurus mexicanus
CCCCGGCGCCCGGGACCACCCGTCACCGGGAGTCGAGGTTTCCTCTGCCGGCATCCTGGCCGGCCGGGGTCCCCCCTCCGCGTTCTTGGCATCTGGCGGCAACCTGTCCCCCGGGATCCCGTCCCTGTATCGCCGGGGTTTGGGATCGGTCCCAGACCTCGGGAGAGCTGTCCCCATCCCTGGGACCGAAGAGAGACACTGAAATCCAGATCCCCTGCCTCCATCCCAGACCCCCTGCCTCCGCCTCCATCCCAGCCCAGACCCCCTGCCTCCTTCACGCCGCCTCCATCCCCGGGGACTGCGCTCAGTTCCTGAGCCACAGAGTCCTCAGCCCCTACCTCTGGACCTGATCCCGCTGCCAGCGCCCAGGACTGCTGTCTCCACCCCGGGGAGCTGTGGTCATCCCCAAAGCCCCGGACACTGTCCTTAAGCCCTGGGATACAGAAACAGTGAACCAGGACAAGTTGCTCCGTGGTCAGCTGTCCTCATCACCGTGAATGTGCAGCGCTAAAACGTGTAGGGCAAATGGACACCAGACTGCAAGCCCTGTTTGCACTCTCCCAACCCATAGGCTCACAGCACTTTGCAAAGAGGGAACTGTTGCATCTGCAACTTTGCAAAGGAAAGCATTGCCCCTTGGTGGCAGGAATGGGGGACCCTTGTGAAATTCAGAATTGGCCGGCCCAGAGTCCCTCACTCCTCTCAAACTGCAGTTACCTCTGTCATGGCTGACTGACTTAGGTCCCTGATGTGGATACGATTTGTCTGCACTGGGATGTGAACTGCAGAGTTAGTGAACCCAGAGAAACCAAGTGTTTCTGGAGGTAAAGCCCGGAGGCTGCTCTGCACCAGGTCACCACACAGAAGGTGGGTGTCTTCTCAGCTTTTTGCCTGTAGCCAAAGCTGCTCCAACTATATGAACCCTACTGAGTGATGGATGAGACTTTGTGAGATGGGAGCCCTCCCAGGCAGTGGAATGAAAGCAGATTAAGGCAGCAAGTGTATTTAGATGAATATGAGCTTAATCCACTAACCAGATCAATCAAAGCTGCAAGTGATGCTTTTTCCCTGGAGTGCCTTGCTGTTCCTGTTCCTACATCACTGCAGGAAAAGAAGCTCTGCCTGGCATGTACAGCAGCTGCCCTCCTACATCTGGACCTGCTTTATCTGTGCAGGCCAGCCACAACCCCAATTTCCAACCATATTAACAAACAGTACTGTAGATTGCCATGAGAGACATGCCAAGTATGTGTCCATGCCAAGTATGGCAGGAAGGCCTCACTTCTGAGTTGGAGCACCAGCATGGTTGGAATGGGAAGTCTTGCAAAGCAAGGCAATTTGGAGATATCTCTGTGCAGTTCTGGTCACTTATCACACTTATACTGAATTATGCTTTACTTACACAACCTCTAATGTTATTACTTCAGAGAAGCAAAGCCAGCTCTTATGCTAATTTGACTATTTGTTAGTCTAATAACTCTTACTTACATTTACTGTGCAGCTTAATATTGTCAACACTCCTTAATTTTGGTGTGTGAGTGCTTTTACGGTGAATTATAACAGTAGAGGTTAATTTGCACAAATGCAACTTCCCAACAGGCTCATATCTGTGGAGTTTATAGCGGGAGAGTTTTGTACGTCATCACGTTTGACCTCCTACACACCTCAGGCTGCTTGCCTGGTTACTTCTGCATCAGGTCCAATGTTTGCCTTGGCCCTATCTACCAATTTATTCATCGAAGAGTTTGTGATCATTTTCCAGATCACTTGTGAGCCCTGCTGAATGTCCTGAGACTGTGTCTTTCTGTGCCCTGTGCCCACAGATCAATACTTTCTCCCCTCCCAGACACAGTGGGTAACAGGAGACAGTAAAGAGCAGGCAGCACACAAGGCATGAGCTGGGAGAGTTTAACTGTGACTCACAGTGCTGGTTCATTTGAGCCAGATCAGAACAAGTTTTATGGATCTTAAGGGTCTCTGTTTGGAAATATACATTAGTTGGTTGTCTGTGTCATAAATCTCCCCATTTATCCTGCTCGAGCTGGATGAATAATTGGAGAGAGGTTTGTGGCTAATTGATTTGCTGATCAGTGAAAAGGAATCATGAATAATTTATTTGATGAATATTATTCAACCATCCATAAAGCTGGTCAGTTACTGAAAATAATTAGTTGCAAACACTCAATTTTTCAGCCAATGGCTTTGCCCATTTGCAGGAGCACCTCACACTTCTGGCACTCGAGGATGGGTCCCCGTGGATTTCTCCTGGGCTTAGTGCAGAAGCTGCTCTTCAAAACAGCCTAAGAACTTCACCAGGGTTCTTTTGTCTATCCACTACTTCATACTTCACATTGCAAAGCTTCCTCTTCCTCTCTGTGTCCTTGCAGGTACAGGTTCTCCAGGCTGCACAGAACTTTCAAGGTGGGATTCAGCTAACACCTTCCATTTGGGATCAAAGCACTTAGCAGTTTTGCCGGTGGAAGGAGAAGATACAAGTGCATGACAGAATCAGCTCCAGGCTCTTTCCATGTGGCAGTTTTGCTCTGTTGAATTAGTACCATCAGGTACCTGCAAAGCCAATCTTTGGGGCAGAGATGCTGCCGCTCACCCACATGGCTGTGCTGGCAAAGGGATAGAGCAGAGGGCTGGGACAAGCATACCAGAGGAGGAATATCCTGCACAGCTTCCATCTGTGCCTGGGCAGAGCTAGCTTCTAATTCCACCTTTTAAGCGTAACCCTTTAAGCAGGCCACATAAGCATATATTTTTTCTGCATCTACATGAGTCCTGGTCCTCTCCTTACAGGTATTCTTGCAGCACCCGGCACAGTAATCAGGCAATATCTGCATGGCTGCCTCTTCTGGGTTCCAAAAAAATAGGAGAAAAAAGAGACTCTGTGGTTTCTCTAAAATTGCTGTTTATTTGCCAGTTCTTGCATGTTAAAATTTCTGAGAAAACAAACAATCTCCAGAGGCTGGTTGATGTTATTTGCCTTCTAGCAGAAATCCTATCAACTTCTCCTGTGGTTCTTAGATCTGGTGGGGGCAGCTCCCCTCCCTCCTCTTTTTCCACCCCCAAGCAACACACAGACACCCTCTCCATTGAATTAGCATCATCTTTCCCCTGCAATATCATCTTGGAGTGGTTTCCTTGGCTCACAAGCAGTTGCAAATTTGTTCTCTCCCATGCTGGGGATTCCGAGCAGCAGGAGTCAGGAGCTGCCTGCAGTGTAGTCTATCCTGTGCCAGGCTGCACTCTGTTTGGGAATGAGAATCTCCTCTTCCAGTTGGATCGGGGGCAATTCAGAAATCCCTATAGAAGTCCTACTCCTTTTAAGTTTAATGGGAATAGGACACTTGAGAGCACACGAGCTTCTTGTCCCTGATCCATTGCGGAGAGCTCCCTTTCTGATGGGGGGCAGCTGCAAGCCTGCGGTATGGGGGAGTGATTTTGTGGGGAGTTCAGTGGATGCTCAGCCTTGAGCAGGGCCAATGAACGCCCCTGAAGGTGAGCTGCTGTGGGAGGGCTGCTACCGCACCCGCCTGCGCTGCAGGAAGTTCACAGCCTGGGACCGAGGGGCTAATTTCATTATGCCATGTTTGTAGCCAGAGTCAGGAGTTTAATTATGTCTTTCCTCTTCTTGCTGGCTCTCAGCAAAGTCACGTCTGCTCTGCTCTGTGTGATGCTCAGCCGTGCCTGGGAGAAAGTGGGCTTGTTACACAGCAGGGAGGTGGGAGTGGAGGCCACAGATATAAGTGTTTGCGGTGAAAGTCCCTACTTTGGGTTCTTACACCAAGCCACTGGTTGCTGATGCCAGGCTGGGAATTTGCATGTAGTGCTTATGGCCCAGAGAGAGGGGTTGTGCACAGTCCTCTGGGTCTGGGACCACAGCTTCCTCTCGGATATTCCCTGTGCTCAGCTGCAGCAGCTGTGTCACTGTGTGCAGCCCACGAGGGTCAGGATGCAGCCCTGGATACAGCCCCATTCACAGCTTGTGCCACGGGACCAGCCAATACCTCTTCTCCTTCCTGCTCTCCGTTTCTCTGGGATGTCCTCCCCCAGGACCCTTCACGCTGCCAGGGAGAGCTAACCCCGGCTGCTGGGGAGCCAGGGCTGCCAGGGCTGCTCCACCACCTGAATTTACAGTGCTTTAATGTATTCCTCCCTTCCCCTTGCAGCAGATGCTCCGTGTAAATCAGCGCTGCAGATGAGCTGTACCGTTTTACACCAGCTGGGACTTTTGGCCCTGGAAGACTTTGTTGTGGCCTCCAATAAATACACAAAGACATCAACCCAGGCTGAGCAGGAGGGTTAGGAGCTGCCTGTCAGCCCACGGCAACAACCCAGAGAGGACTCGGAAGCCTGTGCCAGGGTTCGGTGAGCTGGGATGGTCCCCAGAGCAATGGAGAGGAGGTGTCTTTTGTGTGTGATTGCTTCCTGGGGAAAAAAGGGCTCTGAGAGAGATGCCCTGTGTACCCACCTTACCTTGATGCCTTTATCTTTGCAGACTGCCTTTGAAGTGAGCCTGCCTGGAAGCAAAGCAGTGATGCGCGGGCATTTTTCACTTTCAGATTTGCTGTTGAACTTATTTAGGTGGAGGATGGGTTTAATGGTCCAGGCTTAGCAGAAAAAAAGGAGGAAGTTTGCTCAAGACAACTTAATTGATCTTAATGAGACAGGAAGGTCTTTGTGCTGCAAATACCAGTGTTTGTTTTGTGGGTTTAATGCATCTTCTGGCTGGGTTTGATTACTCTGGGGAAGTCCTCTGGCCTAATAAACAGAACCATAGGGAATTAGCCTGATAATTTCAGATGCTGCTCTCAGCCCAAAACAGCACAGCCTTCCATGGGGGAAACAGAACTGGGGAAAATGTAATTGCAATGGATTCGATTAGCTCCCAATTACCAGCCTGCTTTGGCTCTGGTGGGTGGGCAGCGGCCAGGGCTGGGTGCCCAGGGAGAGGGCACACTGAGTGCTGTCCTCCAGCAGGGAGACACCAAGCCCACTTGGGCACCCAGTGGGGAGCTGATGCTTTCAAAGAGAAAGGAAATTGTCAATGGGAAGCCTTGTGGATTTTACCTCTAGTTGATGAAAGTGGTTGTTTCAGAGGGAAAATTCTTTTTCAAACCGCGGGCATTTGGATCGTGACTTTCTTAGAAAATGGTGTAATTTCTGCTTTCCTCTCTACACTGAAAAATGGGGCCACAATGTGGTTTTGTGCTTGTTTTTTATTGGTATCTCCTTAAATGGAAGGGAGAAAAATTACTTTGAATCTCACAGCTGCTGCTGAAAAAGTGTTTCTCTGCAGAGCGTTGTTTCTACTGAGAGGTTTCTTCATGCCTGTTAGCAGCTGCCTGTCCCCAGGGGCTCCCTGGGGTACACCCGTATCCAAACCTGTCCCAAGCTGGGGCTGGGGTGAGGAGGTGGCTAAGCTCATGCTAGTGATATACCTTGTTCCTGCATCCATGGCTGAGAAATGTCCCCTGAGATGCCAAGACCTGGCATGTCTTTGAAAAATGAGGGCAAGAATAGGGCTGTGCCATTCCTGGTACAGCTCACTGCCGCCTGGCAGAGAAACTCCACACTTGTCTCCCTGGACACCCTTGGCACGGTGCCTCCTGCTGCTGTTGGTGCCAGGGTAAGGCAGGCACAGCTCACACAGGGATGCCAGACACTGGAGTCTTGTGGTGCCTTCTCATGGCAAGGGGAGGAGTTGGTGAAAACACAGCAGCTTCTTAGTGCTTTTCTTCTAGACAAACAGAACAAGGAGATAAATCACTGCAAGCTCTCCTTGCTTCCATCAGTAGGAGAGAAAAGAAAATGCTCATTTGTCTTATTTTCTTTCTTTCTTTTCTTTCTTTCCTTCCTTTCTTTTCTTCCTTCCCTCCTTCCCTCCTTCCTTCCTTCCTTCCTTCACCTTTGCAAACAAAACTCACTTAAAAGTGTCTCCCCTCCAGAAATTCCTTCTCCCTGCTCCAAATCCATCCACGTGGGATGCATCATGTGGCCAGTACATGGCTCTGCACAGGTGTAGAGACAAGACAAAGCCACCTCGCCATTGTCCCCAACCTGTCCTCACTGCTCAGCCACCTCCCAGAGACATGTCAGAACTCCAGGGACAGGCAGAGTCCCGGTGACAGGGGCTGAGCAGCACCGAGGGGCTGAGTCACAGGGAAGCCTCTGCATCCCAGGGAACGTCATGAGAAGAGCAAAGAAGGAGAAAGATTATTTATAGCTGCAAAAGCAATTATACAGAGCTGGTGTAGAGGAGCTGGCAGGCTGCTGGCTGTGCAGGCACGGTCACAGAGGCAGTGGGATGGGAGGCTGGGAGCTCATGGTGGGATGGAGGGCAAGGCTGTTCCTGCCAGGGCATGGTTGACCATGGTTGGCTGGCTGCACTCCATAGGAAAACCAGGAGCACTCACTGTCCACCTCTGCCTTTTTCACATCAGTATAGCTCTGAGTTACAGCCCCCAGCACCCCCTCAGCTTTCTTCAGAGCTCAGAAAATCCCCTTTGCTGCTTTCTTGCCCCCTTGGACCAGGGATTTGTTCCACTCATTACTTCTGCTTCCCAGATCAATTTGCCATTTTTCACATTGGTTGCTGTCTATTTTCCCACTCTGGCTGTTAGTGGATTTGGGGGCTTTATTGCTAATTACTGTTCTTACTTCTCTGCTGGGGGAAATACTTCCCAGTTCATTTTTAACTGATGTTAAGGGCACTACAAAGTATTTACTAGAGATGAATATTTTCAAATCAGGCTGTCTGGACAAGATGCTTTGGCTTGCAGCTCTTGTCAGAGGTTAGTGATACCCTGAAATACTCTCTTGTACTCAAACATGTCAGGGCTGAGATAAGGCACAGTCTCACTGTGGAATTTATGGTTGGAGACCAAATGACTATATAGGGAATGCACGGCTGGAGACTGTGAGGGTGAGACAAAAGCTTCCTGCAGAAGCCCAGGCAGCTGCAAAGTTGGGTTATATTTAATTTCAAATGCCTGGAGGGTTCCTGTTTGATTTCTGGGAGGATTTCAGAGTGAGAGCTAATAGGGGTACACTTGAGGTAGATCTAAGGCTCTTTGCAAACAGCATATGGGCACCTGCTGAGCTTTTCAGAAGCTGGGACACTGCTGATTTCTCTGTGCAGTGAGGAGGAGAGGTCCCAGGCAAGAGGAAGGCAAGGGAAAGGGAGGTTGCACAGGCCACAGTGTCCCCAGATGCCCTGGCAGGGCAGTGGGCAGGCAATCTTCAGCCCTGGCAAGACAAACTGCCCAGGAATACCTTGGGAGGCAACTTGTGGCCTTTCAATGTGCTTTAGAAACAGACAAATGATTCAGGCCCAAAGCTGTTTGGATAACAAGAACTTTGGTCTGATGAGGGAGATCCATCAGCTGAAGTTTATTAATCCAAAACCCCAGCTGAAGCTGTCAGGTTAAGCAAGGGCTGGAGCTTCTGGCCTTGCTCCTTGCCCAGTGAGTCAGATGTCTTGGTGTGGCACAGGCACAGGAAGGCTCTGCACAGCATTGCTCCTCTCCCTTGGAGTTTTTTCAGTCATTGGAAAACCTAGGGGGAAAAAAAAAGATTGAGAAATCTTGCCAAACTCCGTTAAAAGGCTGCAAGCTCAAGCATCAGAAATTAGGCAGGGCTAGTTTTATGGTAGTTGGTTTGACCTTCGTTCTGCCCCCATCTACATTACGATGCAATGTTTAGTTAAATGATCACTGACTTCTTTCTCCTGGGGCTTTTCACTCATTCCGCTGCACATGGAGCAAAATTAAAGTTGTGCAGGAACCACAAATCTGGCCTTTCCCAGCATTTGAGGACTTGCCTTGCTGCCTGAGCAATGTTGGGGTTTTTTAACAGAGCTTTTTGTCTGCAGGATCTTAAATAATTTGGTATCAGTTCCATTCCCATGGAATTCATCAGATAATTAGCTGTTCATTACAAGTGAGCAGCATATAGCATTGTTACCTTGCCTCCCCTAATGCAAGGCTTTGCATGTCACTGTGGTATGGTTTTTCTATTAAAGCAGGCTGGTTGGTAAATGCCCCAAGAGACTCTTGATTCACACACTGCAGACCAGGCTTCTATATTAAAAACCCATTTAAAGTTCCCCAGCAAAACATGCGAGTCAGAAAAGTTAAATTGTGTTAATTCTGTCTTGAATGTCCCAAGGATAAGCAAGGCCAGGATGCTGCTCTCGGTTCCCATGCACTGCTCCCTGCTAATATGCACTAATTTTCCTGGGGAGCTGCAGATATCGCTGTCGAGTGGGGTTATTACAAATAGGTTACTGGAGCTTTGTGCAGGGGAAAATGGGTTTATTTTCTGCGGAAAGGATAGTGAATTTGCATGTCAATGAATACCTTTTCCTAGAAGGACTTTTCCATTATAGGAGTAATAAATTCTTCTTGTGGATAAACCGCTCCAACCATCTCACCTGTGGGATGTGCATCCCCAGCCTTTGTAGCCTTCTCATAAAGGTGGTGGCAGGGAAGCTGTGGCCTGGCCAAAGGGTACTGTGAAGAGGGAAGGAGTGAAGCCAGCCCTCCGTGCTCTGTTGCCTCACTGCATTGCACAAATGGCCAGGATGGAGATGACTTGTATGATGGGCAAAGCAGCCCAGCGGTCTACTTAAAGCTGAAAATATCACAGCAGCTGGAGTAATGGAGGGGCCATGGGAAGGGGGTGTGTGAATTTTAGCCTCATGAGAAGACACAGCTCTGGAAAGGAGCAGATAATCGCAGTGGTGATGGACTGCATGAATCATTTACAGGGATGTAATCTCACGCCATATGTTATGTGTCAGTATGTGGAGAACATGTCACATCCATTAGGATAATAATTGCACAGTTCATCTTTTTTTGGCAAAAAAAAGTAAAGAAAAAAAATCACTCTCTATACTCGGCAGCACTTGCAGGGTAGAGCTAGGAAATGTTCCTGTGACGGAGAGACTGGGTACTGAGGGCAGGCACTTAGGGAAGTATCAGGTTGTGTCAAAGAAGAGGAAAAGGAAACAGCTGGGTGAGAAGGAGGGAGTGGAGAGACAATACTGCTTCAGTAGGCCAAGAGGGCTAAATAAAACATTAGCCTTTCCCTGGGCATCTGTGAGGAGATCAGGATGGATGCCAAGCCCTGGGTGTAGGAAAGCCAAAGTCTTTTGCACGCTCACATCTTCCTCATTTCCAGCCAGAAATGCTCCAGACTCTGAATTTCGTTAAGCCCTTTCTGTGAGATTACAGGCCCCCTTGCTGCTAGAGCTTCCCCCCTTGCTAGGTAGGGCTCTGCAGCCACGATCAGTGCCCCTGCCCTTCTGCAGCTCTCTGTGACTGTGCCAGAGAGTCTTGTGGAACAGGATGGATGGCTTGGGCATGGGTGAGCAGTTGTGTCCCCAAAGGACCCCATGTCCTGTGGGGTGGTGTGGGGCTGGCAGCCCCTGTGGGCAGCATGTGCAGAAGGGGTGGCCACACGTGTGGTTGAATCACCCTCCTAAGGTGTGCCGGGTGCTGCGGGTTCGGCCAGGAATTAGTTTTCATTAGTGGTTTTCCAGGCTTTTAGGCAGCCAAGCAGCCATGCTTGGAAGACTCTGGGGTGAGTTGTCATTTTTGCACAAAGGTAGCTAAGCTCTCAAATCCTATTAGTGGAGAGGGAAGAGACGCTGAAAGTGACCTGACGCAAGACAGAATCCAGCTGTGACAGCCAGGGAAGGACATCGTCTCATTGTCTGAGCTCCCTCACACACTCCTCACCGCACACCGGCAAGGCTGATGGTTATTTCTCCCCCAGGCCAGCCAACCTGGTGCAGCCCACATCCTTCCAAAACTACCTGACCTCCGTGGTACCCACCATCCACACTGGTACTGCCCATACTGCCCACCTCCTGACACCATTCCCCCAGGCTCCTCTGCCTGCTCCTCCTTCCTCTAGTGCCTTTATACATGGAGGAGCTAAAATTCAGCCCTCAGGCTCCCCCATCAAGAAAAGTTTTGTCTCTCCTGCTAACTAACACTGGCTTGGCAGGTGAAGGCTACTGTGCAAATTAACTATACTTAGCCTTCCAGGTTTTTGCAAGACACTTGATTCAAGCATTGAGTGCCATTTCTATTTAAAAAAAAAATTAGTGCTGCCTAATATCAGTGAAACGTAAGTCAAGAGGCAGAAAAATTGTTCAGGCTAGAAATTGCCATCAGCAGACAGTCATCACCCGTGGATGCTGCCACTGATGCAGGGAGGCCTCCAGGGTGTCCCACTCCATGGGCAGGGAGCAATGCCAGGCATTGAGCAGTGCCCAGGAGCAGTCCTGTGGGCATGCGCAAGCCCTCACACACAGACACGAATGCTCAAAGGGACAGGGCCATATTTTTGCTACAGAAAACAGGAGAGCTCTTGTGCACATTCCCTCCTGTCTTGTGCTGCCCATCCCACTGCAGGAGCTTCCTGCCCTTTGTGCAAGTCCTGCTAACAGCACTCACTGAGATGCTTCAAATTTTCATGGGTCTAATTTATCCCCACTACTCCTCCTCCTCTTCAGGCATAAGCCCACAAGGCTTTTTAAAGTGCAGCAGCATCAAGAGACCTTCAAAGAAACACATCCCCTGGAGCGAGAGAACACTGGTGCCTCTTTTCAAAAATCACAGCAATGAGAGATGCCTCATGGAGCAGAGCTGTGCATTCCAGCCAGCCCTGGGAGTCAGGACTGGGAGCAGGGACCTGCAGCTTCAGATGTGGTCCATTGCCTCCCCAGCACTGAGGGGAGACAGCATCATAGAATCATGCAATCGATGAGGTTGGAAGAGCCTTTTCTAAGATCGAGTCCAACTGTTAACCCAGCACTGTCAAGTCCACCACTAAACCATGTCCCTGAGTGCCACATCTACCGCATCACCCCAAGCTGAGAATGGCTCTGCTCAGCTCACAGGCTGTCACCTGCCACTCTCCAGCATTGATTTTTACATCCAAAGGGCTGGAAACAATCACACAAGGGAATGGTGGGCTGACTTTTCTTCCCTAGCAATTTTAATTTTTCTCTGGTTGCCCCGAGTGTCTCTTGGACCTTCTAGTGATAAACTGCCAAAAAAAAAAAAAAAAAAAGCTAGTGGGATTTGGCATTTCTGTTTCCTTCTTAATGGCAGAGTATTGCAAAGGGCTTAACAAGCCATCTGACATGGCATAGGAGAACAGCGTCTGTCCTGCATCTCAGCTCCTAAACTGGGCAGACTGGGAAATTTTACACTCACCAAAAATTCCAGCAGAATTTTGAAGAAGAAAATGCCATTACCCACGGGGACCATGGCTGTGACTGAAACTGTAGAGTAAGACCCGCTGGGAGACTAACAAGAAAATGCATGCTCATCAGAGACATGAGGGCTCCCTTTTGGGTCCAACGCACAGACCAAAATTTTGGGCAGTGGATACCAATATCACACCACCCAGAGCCCTTTTACTTTGCATTTCCCAGCCTCATGTTGCAGTTGGGGCTGGAAGCAGGGAAGGACCAAAGCATAGCCACCTCCAGTGAGCTTTCTGACACTTTCTGCACGTTATTCTCTCTGTCAAATGATTTTCACCCCCCAGCAACTTTGAGGCAGCGTGGTGTGCAGTGAAGAATACAATAAAATTGAATTATTCTGGCATGAGAAATTTTTCTCCTCCCCATTTGTCAAGCTTTCTGCGTCTTGTTCCAAAGCAAAGAAAAATCACCAAACGATCCATCAGAAGGGGGATAAAACATAAAACCTCTGAAGAAGGTGTGCTGGATGGCACAGCACCTGAGCAGTCCCTGGGGTGCTCAGGCTCTCTGCCTGGATTCTGAACCACCACCCCCAGCCCATCACCCTGGTGTCCTGCCCCTCTGCCTGGTGATCTCTTGCAAAATAATCTGCAGCAAAATAGCTACTGTATGATGTCAGGTAGGATAGTCCCAGGTGAGGTTGTTTCCAGGGGCAGGTTTCCATTGTCCCTGGAGGGATTGGAAGTGGGATGGTATTGCAGAGGTTGTGCTCTCTGAGCTCCCCCTCTGCATACAACGTGCCAGGGAAGTCAGCTGAAAAGATGAATTTCATATTGATTTCTATAGCTAGATCCCTGTTCTGCTATGATTTGTTATTAGGGAGCTGAGCAGCACACAGGAACAGAAAACTGCAAGGGTGGCTTGAACTACTGACGGGTTTTCTGAAAAGCCAGGAAAAACTGAAAAAGCCACTAAGAAGGAGGAAAATACTCTGCTCTAAAAGGAATAAATGGGGAGATAAGGAGTTTTGCAGGGTATGTGTTTCTTCTTTCTTATGAAGGGAGATTATACTCAAATTCACATCTTCCTCCAGAATACTTTGATGAAGTAGCATTTTTTGAACGAAATGACTGTGTCAAAAGGTGCCCAGCTCTATTTTACTTTACCACATCTGTGGTTTTATGTGGTTTTATCTGTGAACACAGCTTCTCTCAACAGACCAAGGACTTTCTATTTTTCTTTTTTTTTGTGGCCTAGCAAAGGTCAAACTCATAGTCTGTTTGAACTTCATAGAAGAAGCTGTATTGGACTTGGCATATGTCATCAGAGTGAAGGAAGCAGCAAGGCAGGGCTCAGTGGCTGGATGGGTGAAAGGCTGGGGAACGGGATGATTCAGCCCACAAGGCAGGGCCAGGAGTTGGCCTCGATGATCCTTGAGGGTCTCTTCCAATTCAGGATATTCTACAATTCTATGATTCTTTAAGCAGAATATCAGTGGCTCCAGTTTCGTCCTTGCCTGCCCTTTGATCTCCAGGCGCTGCCTGCAGTGCAGTTCATCTCTGAGTCGAGGCTGCCTGCACGCTGCCAACTGGCAGGGATTCCCTTTGACAGCCCAAATCTGTCAGCAGCCAAATACCTTGAATTCCAGAAGGTATCACTGTAGACATTAAAGAAAAATAAAGTGGCTGTCCTTTCAGAGAACTTTTTTTTTTCTTAAAAAGAAAAGAAAACCATAAGGCTTTTTCCTGTCTGAAAAATAAACCAAACCAAACCAAAACAAAAGTCAGTGCTCTTTACTTTGTTCTATATAATGCTGTTCTTAAAAATTGCCTTTCAGAGAGGTGCTTTGCCCTCACCCAACCATGATAGCAAGGGCCAGACACTGTGTCAGCACCACCCAGGTTTCTCTGGGTGCGGAGCTGGGCAAGTCAACAAATCTCAGCTCTTTTTCTCCTCTGACAATTTGGAAGAGTAGGAATGACCTGTCATGGTTATTTTTTGTCATTGTCAACAAAACAGAGCAATTCATCAGACTTCCTTGTGGCTTGTAAATACCAAATGAATTAATAATGTCATTTACCATTATGGAAGAAACCATTTCCTTGACTCTCAAATTAGAGAGGCTTTCTGATGTGACCGGTTTGTCACTACTCTTTACAGTTTTCTTTGAATGAAACCAAGAGTTCTGCTGCTTCCTATTAAAAAAGAAAAAGGAAATATTACATATGGGTGGGTGTCACTGAATGCTTCACCACTTTTTTCTCTTTTTTGAGGAGGGCTGAGGCAAATCCAACTTTCCAAATTCTCTTCCAAGACATTTGGCCAAAGGTCTCCCCCAGTGTTGGGCAGTGGTGCATAGGACCCCCTGACTGGGAACACAATACAGGGAGCTTTGCTGCTGCCTTCCCCGGCCACCAGTGGGGTCTCTCCAGCCCCTACCACTCCTCCATCCTCTCTCTCAGACAGCTCTGGGGAAATGTTGCTGCTTCTCAGCGGTCACAGGCACACACACCACAGGAATCTCTGTGCCCACCAAACCTCCTCTCAGATAAGCAAGAAATACACATTACTCTAATTACCAGTGCGCTGTTAAAGCAAATATTTAGCTAATGAAACCAAGGTAAGGAAAAAAAGAGCTTGTTTAAAATAGAACCAACCGGGCTTCATACAAATTACATCCTTCCCAAAAGCAACATTGTTCTCTGAACTCATGGAGATGTCCTGTCCCCAGAACAGCACCTCTGCCTGGCTATGTACTTCGGCCAGCTGGAGACCGAGCGCAAGGGATTTTGACACAGCTTTGAGTGCAAACCACATTTTTTGCTGTGGCAAGGCAGTTTGCGTCACCTCCCTGTGCAGACACCACCGGCCGTGGCAGAGCCAGCCCTGGGAGCACACCAATTCCTCACCCTGCTGTAGGACAGGCTCAGGTCAGGCGTGCATGGATGGTTGGCTCCTGGCAGTGCTGAGTGCTCTTGCTCCAGTGCCCCCCGCTGTGGTTCATCTGGCTCCTCACCAGCACTCTCCTTGAATTGGCTCTCAACCATGGCCCTCATCGCCTTTCATCCCCCAGGGCTCAAATCTCCATCTTCATGGGTACATGCAGCTCCAGCACAGAACCCTCACAGGTGTAACTGGGGAGAACTAGTTGTGATATGCTTTTTAGGAAGCATATGTGAGGCATGTTGTCAGAAAACCCCAGTTATCCAATGAAACCTTGCACTTTTTATTGGCACTCAGCCTTTACCTTACTATTTGTTCTCACAGAGCAGGACCAAGCAGACCCACGAGCCAGAGGTGATGTTTGGAAAGCACAAACCCTTCCAAGGCTGCCAGAGCCAGAGTGCCCCAGCCCCAAGCAGCCATGGGCAGGGGCAGAATGGGGTCTGTGCTGGCGCTCAGCCCCCAGGCATCACCCAGAGGCGCTACCATCTCCCCTGGAGTTATTGCTGTTGGGGTGTGCTGGCTCCTCATTCAGGTTGATGGTTTCTGCATGCATTTCGTGTCCCTCTGCAGCCCCAAACCCCATCTCACTGAGAATTAAAAGAGACATCGCTCTGCCTCGTTCCCTGCAGGACCAGTTCCCTGAGTCCCTTATGGAACCTAGGCAACAAATGCCAGGGACTATCCATGGGGGAAAGCAAAAGCAAAGCCTTTCCTACAGAACTGGCCTTAACTGCACACTAAATTTGGGTTAATTATGAACACATGCTCCAAGATAAAACTTGAAGGAAGAACTGAGCATCAAATACACAATGAATCTAATTAACATGAACACAGCTAATTAGATTTGAATCTGTTCGCACTATTGCATGTGTGCTTGAAACTGCTGGCTTTATGGGAGTAATTAAAAAAAGTTAAGTAGGGTTGGATTCACAAATTAAGCAGCCCCAATGATTTCCTTTTAAGCATGTGGTCTTTCCATATATTGTTGTTTTATTTTATTTCTTGAAGAAACTGTTAGTTGTGGACCATTTGTTCCTCCAGAAATTGACAGATTTGAGTTCCCAGAGCTGCTACAGCTCTTGCAGAGAAAGATGGGGATCTGCAGGAGGAGCCATTTGGCACAACCCTTTAGGTGGAAAAATGTCTCCTGCCTGGGAAACTGCCTGAAGAGCAACAAGGGTAGGAGCCCAGCAGCTGCTTGTCCAGACAGTTTTGGATGGCCAGATCCCATGCAGGCTGTCCTCCCTGCCATGAGCCTGCCACACTCTGGAGGCTGGACCATGGCTGCTGAGCACACTTGGACAGCACTGGGAGGCAGGTCCAGCCCAGGTGGTGGGAACTGACATGGGGCAAGGCTGCCAGGAGATAAAAGGTAGCTCAGGCTCACGGAAAGGTTTTAGTGGTGGGAGTAGGGCTGGGGATGTGGCACAGGCTCTCAGGAAGAAATGGAAGCTGCTGTAAGGTCCCCATACGAGCTCTGGGATGTTGTAGGGGGAGAAAATAATGTTTTGCTTCTTCCAATGGCATTGCAAAATGGTGAGTGCCCGTGGGTTAAGCAGCCTGCTGGGGCAGCCCCTCTCTGTGGAGAGAGGAAACAAGGGATGAAGCCTCTTGGAGCTCCAGTAGGGTGAGTCTGTAGACGGGGATGTTCCTCCACAAGGGCTGTGTAGGACAGCCAGAAAATTCTGCTAGTCCCCCCAAATAAAGTGCAGCTCCTGGAGTTCCTTAGAGTCTGCTGTTTAGTGACAGAGAGGGCCTCTGTATGCATTGGAAATACGTACATTAAATAAGATGTATCACATGTTAAAAAGGTTTAGCCCCTAACAAAATTTGACTAACCCAAGTCCTTAAAGCTGTTGCTTTGGCAATATTTTCAGGGGTTTTTTTTCATCAGTTGTAAAGTAGGAATTGTATAAAGGAACTGTGCTCTTGATCTGTGTCTCATGCTTCTTACTCCTGCTGCTTCTCACTGTCACATCAAGACTGGTCTGGTGAAGGCTTCCGACAGTCCCTTTATAGCTGGAAATCCACTGCAGCTGATGGTGTTGGTTAAAGATTGCCCCTGTGATCCTATCCTCTGATCGGTGGATCCAGCCTGGACCAAAGCCCAGCATGCACTCTGCACAGCATGCACAGCCCCTGATCTGCAGTTCATGCCCCATTCCTGCTGCCTTGGGAGCCTTCTGCCTGTTTCCAAGGCCTGGTTTTGTTGTGTGGTACCTGGGGGGGAAAAATGGATTTTTGTTCAAACTAACTGTTTACAAAGCAGAGGAAATGAACAGGGTGGGCGAGATGCAATGGAAACTTGCCTGGGAATTTTGGACAGTGGCGCATCCAGCAGAGGCAGTTGGCTTTACTTAATTAAAATGATCGTTGTGCTGAGATACCTAATTAGATTCAGGCACCTGTAGCCAGACAATGACAGTATTATACATTAGCTCTCGTGGCAGCAATGTCGCTGCTGCACTCAATGGCTCTTGCCTGGCACTGTGTCAGATGACTGCTGTGGTTCATCGGGCTCCTGCACACTGTGGCCCCTTCTCGGGGACAGCCTCCTATCCCTGCCTGTGGTTCCATCCTGGAGAGGCAGGATAAAGCATTGCATCCCTTGGTCATGGTGCAGTGGGGTGCTGTGTGCTCCCTCAGCTAAGGTGTGTCATCTCTGCCCCCTCCATCCTGCTGTGCTCTGCTCCTCGTGCTCCCCTGCCCCAGCAGCCTCTGCCCTTCTCTGGCTGGAACTTGTCACCTGGGTCATGTGCAGTGTCACTTTCCAGGGCATGTGCCTGATGCAGCTGTTGATGCACCCAGTCCAGGTGGCATGCCCTGTAGAGCAATTTTCCAGCATGGAAGGAAATGAACTGGACCTTTTGTGTGCATCTTTCAGCCAAATCTCTTTTGATATGGTCTTGTTGGGAACGCTGAGCTCCTAGGAACATCTCCAGGGCTGCAGTGAGCTGGAGCAGGCAGTGGTGTATGTGCTGGGCCAGAGTCATGCATGGTCCTGGGGATGGAGGGTGATCTCAGCCTGTACTGAAGTGGCTACGTGCAGACCCTTGGGTCTGTGTCACTGCCTGCCAGTATGGTGGTTTCCTTCTGGCTCTGGCAGCAGATCCCAGGGTCTGCGGCAGTGCCTATGCAAACCTCTCACTGCACACAGACCCTCACAGCACCCTGTGCTGGACCCCATGGATCCTCCAGACCTTCTCCAAGCTGGGAGAGGAGGAGTCTCCAGGGCATGGCTTGAGTGGCTGAGCTAAAACAGCTCTATCAGACCATGTGGGTGGGAGCTGGCTGAGGTTGAGGCCAGGCTATTGCTAAGTGCTGACGTGCAGCTTTATCCTATGATTGATCCAGAGGCAGAGGGAGCTGGGAGTTAATGAAGCTGGCTGTGGAGTTAGACAGGTGAGGATTGCTTGTGTTCCCTTAATGGGTATGAATCACCAGTTGTGCCTTCCCCATTCCTTACTGTTGTGGTGAGAAGGGCTCCCCTGCAGCCCACAGCCCTGCTCATGAAGTGCCACAGGAGCATGATGCAGTAGGATGCCTCATCCAAAAGATGCAAGGGAGACATCCACACCTCTCAGGGAGATGGGATGTTGCACAGGAAGCAGCAGCCAGAGCAAAATTTTGGGTGCTGAGAGACAGAGTGAAAGCCCCGAGCTGCTGGAACAATTTCATGAGTCACCATGTCCTGAATTTCACTCCAGCCCACCCATCTGTCATGACTTGGCTGCAAGACAGAGCCATGAATGAGTGATTTTCCCACACAGAGCAGAGCAGAAACAGACGGGAATACGCCCCGTATTTTCAAAGTGGAGGTTTTGATTACCACGGAGCACAATAACTGACAAGCGCCTTGTGGAGTAATTATTGTTGTGAAAGTAAAACCACCACCGCTTGCCTTTGCACGTGCTGCAGAGCACTGCTTTGGCAGCACAAGGTGCAGCTCCAAAAGGGGATGTGTACACACAGCATGGCAATGAATGCATTTGGGGAGGAGGAACATGGGGTATAACGGGGAGAAGGAAACGTGGCCATGAAGTGTTGAAGCCTTTGTCTCTGCAGGGCATACAAGCTCCTCTGGGAACCCAGCCAGGATGTGGCAAGGCTCCAACAAAAGATCCTGTAGATCATTGTAATGTGACTATGTCTTACAACCGCACAGTGTGTGCAAGAAAGGGATGTTAAGATCAGCTGAGCTTTGTCCTTTCAGAGATTGAGTTGATCTATTTCCCTGTTCAACGACCTCTGACAGCTCGGTGATGCTCACAAGCCCCAATGCCAGCAGTAGTGGATGGGGAGGCTGGAGGAGATGGGTGTGTGGTTTGCTCCTCGTGCTGAGACCTCTCCCTCCTGTCAGCTGCACAAATTGGAGTTATTGCCACAGCGTTTCCCAGTCTTCTTGGAGCCAAAAGCACATCGGTACTTATTTTGTTTAATTTACGCTCAGTCTCCTACAAGTAGCTTCTTGCAGTTCTATCCCCAAAAATATGTTCAGAGGAAAAGGTCAGTTCTTCAGGGCCCAGCACTTTATAAAGCCCATAGTGAGGGGATATAATATTGCAAATAGAGTAGAATTGGTTTCTCTGTTACTGAAACCCTCTCAGGTCTCTGGCTTGAGTGCCAAGCTCTGAGTAATTAATTTCTCTCCATTTCAATTGTTTCCCAAAGCACTTCCCATGGGGTGCCCAGCATCCCCACTGCCAGGCTTGGAGCTGCAGGGCCCAAAAGTCTTGCTGTCAGGAGGCCTCCCAAGCCTGACAGTAGGACATAACTGGGTTTGGAACTGATATTAGACCCTCCTTGCTCACAGAGTCTTTACTAGTGGCAAAGTGATATTTCTGTGAGGAAGAAAACCCTCTTCATTACACCATGAACAACTGACTCACTCAGCTATTGCTGCTTGGGTAGTACTAGCCAATTTTGGAACCAGTCGCTGTCCAAAGTCTATTTCATTTCAGAGCAAATCAAACTCTTGTTTTCTTCCAATTGTTTCTGGTTTGTGAGATGCAGAGGCAGTTCCAAACAACAACCTTTCTCTTGAATGCCAATGAATACTGGGTTTTACAGAGCCATTGGAGATCTTTCTGGCAGGTTCAGTGTACTGGACTTTCTTAAAGGTAGCGGGGCAGAGATTATTTTTCTTCCTCTCCTGGCTTTAGTATCCTTTTCAAACCAGCAGTGGGTAGGATGGCTCCCAATTCCCTCCATGTTTCTGCACATCGTACTGAGACTCCCAAGGGCATCTTTCCTTTCCCAGGGAAAAGAAGCTGGTCCATCCTGCAGTGGCTGTATGACTTCCAAGCTGGGGAGGGATGTACAGGGAAGCTGACAGGAATCTGAGTGTTTGGGGAAAAAACCAGTTTTCACCTTGGGTCCTATTTCCTGAGAGTCTGGGCAAAGCCTTGACCTTGTATTCAGGGAAACATCCAAACACACACATGTTATCAGCCAAGTTACCTCCCTAATCTCATTTGCAGAAATTCATTTCAAGAAGCATTTGGGGAAGAAAAAAAAAAAAAAGACTTACTATTTCAGTGACCATTGTTTTTTGTTTGTTTGTTTGTTTAAAAAAATCCAAACCAAAACAAACCAAAAACCTTATTTCACATTGAAGGGAGCACTTGATTCAACTCATAAGAAAACACTTCGGGTTTGTTCTGCAGTACTTACCATTCTCATTTAAATTTAGCTTCATTTCTAAATGAAACATTTCTAATGGATCACTGGAGTCTTTCAGGATTGTTTCTATTTAACATTATGACTTAGAAACTATCACATTTGGGGGAAGGAAAAACACTTTGCCAAATGTACAGTCATTTAGGTGAGCCCGAAATGGCGAACAGCCTCTAAACAGATGGCTGTGTTATCCAAGCCTTGTTTGAGGCCCACTGATGCTGAGGCGACCAGGTTGAACTGGTGTCCTGGATGTTTCTTCCAAGAGTGGAGAAGACCCAGGTCTTTCTCTCCATACATGTGCAGTTGGGTGATGTTTTAGCATGACATGCAAGCAGGGGACCAGCCCGTGATGATGAGGGTGGGCAGGGGCTTTAAACCTCTTCCCCACTTCTCCCCCTGCCTCCCACACCCCTAAATTATTCACTTCATTGCAGAGATCTCATGAATTATTGATCTCAAATTTGGTGTCTCCTAGCAACATGTTTACTTATTCCATTGCTGTCCTTGTCCAGTCTCTTGGATGCCTTGGTTGTCTCTGACCCCTCTCCCGCTGCCTCCTCTCACTGCCCCTGCCCAGAGCCAAGGTGACACAGCATGGCTGGGGTCTAATCTCTGGCTGTGCTGTAGGACACAGGAAGAGTTTGTCTGAAGTTTAGAAGTCAAACTCTCCTCTAAGAGCAAAACCTGTAGTCTTTGTGCCATCTCAGGAAGAGTCAGTGCTACAGTCCACAGGGGGATGCTCGTGTTTACCTTGATCTGGATCAGCTGCTCCAAAGCTACTTCCAGAGCCCAGATCGCTGTGTGTGAATATGGAAGTCACTTCTGGGAGGTTTCCTGCCACTGTAAATCAGGGAAAGGATGATTAAGGAAAGTAAGCCAGCAGGGATGAACTTTTTCAAATAGTGTAGGTGAGAGGCAAAAAACACTACAAAATCACCTCTATCCTGTAACAAATTCTTATGTTTGGTCCTTTCTGTGGGAAAGCAGATGGGCAAGTGGAGATGATAAAGAGCTTTGCAGCATCTTCCAGCCGTTATCTCCCCCCTGTGCCTCCACTGCTGTTCCATCCCTGCAGTCTGCACAGCAATTTCTGGAAACCTACCTGCAGCTGCATAGGTAGGCAGCAGCTGGACTCATCTCTGACATCTGCTGGGAGCTGACCTCTCCATCCAACTGAGTTGGGTCCCAGAGGAGCCAGAGAGAGCCCTGGAGGATGAAGCTTCCCTATTTAGGCAGGTCTTTGGCATAGATTTCTGTCTGGAGGCACCACACTCAGATAAGTAGGGTCCAAGTTCTGTGTTTGTTGGGACTGCCCCTGTATTGTGTGGGACTGGTGGCCACTGAGCAAGGGGAACCTTGGCATCTTTTATAGCTTCCCTCTGAGCTCCCCTCTGTGCTTTAAGCTGAGTTTGTAGCTGGCTTTGGGGCTGGAATGGTCCCAAGGGTGCACTGGCAGCAAAGCTTTCCTTCCAGCTCCTGCCAGAGCAGTCCCACACTCTGTGCAGGTGCCTGATTGAATCCCCAGTGCCTGCGCTAAGCAGGGGCTGATGCAGCCCCATGCTACAATCTCCTATAAAATGCCACCTTCTCTCCCTATGTTTCATGCATAATTCAGAGGTTCCTCTAAAAATAAAGTTCCTCAGGCAGCCTCTGAAGCCTGAGTAATTTGCCTCTCAGATCACGGGAGAGGTGAAGAGTTCTGCTCTCCCTTGGGGCTGCTTGTTCACAGAGCGGCTGAGGTCTGGCTGAGGTCCCAGCCACGCACTTGCTGCAGGTGAAGCTCAGGGAGCAGAAACCTGCCTGGCACAGGGCAAGATCACAAGTTTCTGCCGTGTGAGGGCATTACTGAGCTCTGCTTTGCTTTAACCACAGGGACAGCCCATGAAAAACCTGATTTTTTTTCCTTGTTTTGTTGTCTTACTGGTGACCTGCAGTGACAGTACCACTGTGGGGGTTTCAAAGAGCCATGTCATACAGAGGGAGAATAGCAGAGGTTGTTTGTTAACATTAGCAAGGGGATGACTCTATTTGGCTGTTACATGTTGACTTACATGAGTATACACAAATGTCTGCTACCAAATGGAGGTCTGTGTAAGGTAGAATACAATACATCTGCCCATGGGAATGTGTTTTGACCATTCTACATCACCCCCAACACAAGGTTTATAGCTCTAGATCAGATTTAATAAAAAAGGAAAATCTCAGCCTTCCCTCCAATGCCTCCAGCTCTTCTGAGATATCTTGATGTTGTTCTGCTTTACTCAATCCAGGTTTTATGCCCCTAGGTCCTATACCCAACTGGTGCTCATCTTTTTCCATATTTAGTGACTCTAAGTATAACATTTGAAAAACTAGAAAGGGCAAAGTTGGAAAAGTCTATTCCCTTCTGGGTTTTTTTTACATGCTGGCAACTCACAGATTATTGCTACAAATTCTTTTTTGATCAATGGATTGATAAACTGAAGACCTTCCTTATGCTTTTAATTATGCCAGTTATGTTTCCCACTGCCTAGAGAAAGATCCCTGCCAGTTTGCCTGGAAATCTACAGCAATGGTAGGCATTTCCAAGGGTGGGAGTGACAGGCAGGCAGCAGAGTGGATCCCAGTTCTTCCCTTGGCTAATAGCCTTGGTAGCAAATCCCAGGAAAAAGCAGACCATGATCAAAACAGCCTGGCAATTCTGCTGTTCAGCCCTGGCTGTTTCCAGGGCTCACTCATGGCAAAAAAAACCTTGATCAGACAGGAGTGGATAGTTTGGTCAGGTATAAGAAAATGAGGAGCAGCACACAAGAATCCCTTTGCTTTTTCTGCTGTCTGTTAGTCCTCTCCTGACTTTCCAAAATAGAAAAAAAAAAAAAGAAACAGTTCTTTTGCACTGCTATGACAATAATAAATAGTTCTGGAGTGACTCCGCTCTGCTTGGGCAGTTCTGAGATCCTCTGAATAAAGCATACCACTGCACATGCCAGTATGGCTCCAAGGGCCAGCCAAGGGGGTCTGTGCTGGTGAGGGCTGGAAGACCAGAACAAATCTCTGTATATTGGACCTTCATACTCCTTTCCATGTGGTGAGTACTGAAACAGTACCCAACATCACAAGGTGCAGTGAGTGATAAACAGCTGCATGGCTTTGAAAAGTTCCTAGGCAAGTTATTGAAAAGAAACCTGTCTCTGACTGTCATACACATCAGCAGGGCTACTTTTGCCCTTGGGTGGCCATGCTCTGTCATGGCCCATGCTTTGCCCACAACTCTGCTAAGCTGCTGCTGGTGGTCTCTGGCTGTGTGACCATCTCTGCACAAGTTCAGCTGTTGCCCTGAGTACCCTGTGTACAGGATGCGGTGCGCACAGATATGTGTGCAAAGGAGGTTCCACCACAGGAATGATCTTTGCAGTGTTCCCAGTCCTCCATGGCAGGCAGGTGTGTGGTGATGCTTCTGTTGCAGACTGAGAGAGGGGGCTGTAGATGAGAAATCAGCTGGAGACTGCGTGACAATGGCTCTTAATTTAAAAGACTGTTTCCAGACTCTGGCTGTTGGTGTGGGACTTCCACTTCTGATACTTTTGAAACTGACCTCATCTAATTTTTCCTGTTTTGCTCTGATCTAAGCTACCTGTGAGACAATAGGGTGAGCCCAGGTTTTGCTGCAGGTCAGGGCTCTCCTTGCCCAGAACAGCCTGAGAGGAGGGCCACAGCCCCACAGCTGTGACTTCAGTGAGGCTGGGAAGTGGCTGAGATATATCTCATTGGACAGGAAATCAATATCTAGTTTTAAGATACATTTCCATTGCTGTTGATTCCTTTATATTATATTAAGAGCTACTCAGGGCTCTGTCTTGGGACTGGTGCTCTTTAATATCTTTAGCAATGACACAGACAGTGAGATTGAGTGCACCTCAGTGAGCTTGCAGATAACACAAAACTGAGAAGTACATGACACAACAAAAGGAAGGAATGTCATCCAAGGGGACGAGGACAAGCTTGAGAAGTGGGCCCACAAGACACTGAGGTGCCGGGGCGTACCCAGCAAAGCACAGTGAAGCTGGAGAAGGGTCTGGAGCACAAGTCTGATGAGGAGTGACTGAGAGGTGGCTGGAAAAAAGGAGGCTCGGGGGGACCTTATCACTCTCTACAAATTCTAGAAAGGAGGTTGTAGCCAAGTGAGGGTCAGACTCTTCTCCCAGGTAACAAGCAACAGCACAAAAGGAAACAGCCTCAAGTTGCACCAGAGGAGGCTTAGACTGGATATTAGTAAAAATTGCTTCACTGAAAGGTTTGTCAAACATTGGAACAGGCTTCCCAGAGCAGTAGTTGAGTCACCCTCCCTGGAGGTATGTAAATATGTGTAGATGGGGTACTTAGGGACAAGGTTTAGTGGTGAACATGGCAGTGCTGGAGTAACAGTTGGACTTGACCTTAGAGATCTTTTCCAGCCTTAAGGATCTGAAGAGGCAGTATATTCACTTGGCATGAAACTGAATTGTGTTAGAGTTTTAGAGTTCATGGCAATATTCAGTATTTTTTTTCTTTCATCTAAGATGGGAATTCTTCCCCATCCCCTGACCTTCTGTGTTAGCAAAAATAATGCTTCTGCCTTTGCAGCTACTGGTTTCAGAATGGAAAATACATGTAATTGAATTGGAGAGAACTGCTACGATTTGCAGAGAGCCTGAAAAAGTTACTGCAGGATACCAACTGCTGTGTGCATTTCACTGTGCTCCTACTCATAGTGCAGGCGGTGCTTTCATTACGTGCTTATTGGCATGTCCAAGGAAGAAAAGATCAGATAGTAGAGCTTATACACAGGCAAATGAAGGAGCGAGAAGGTGGAGATGTGCAAATTCATCTGTGCCATCTGGTAGATGAAGATATTGAAGAAAAGTCCCTAGGTCCTTTGATGGTGCAGGGGTGGCCATCACTCGAAGTTTCTCCTTCCCCATTGTCAGAAAGCACAAACCTTGCTGGAGTACAGCGTGGTCTAAGGGGCTGAAAACCAGAGAAGTTCCCAGGCCAGTTATCAAGGCAAACTCCTTGGCTGTAGAGTGAGACATAGCTCCTTCTGCAACCAAAAGCTGCTGTCCTAGGAGCACTGGTATATGAGGCAGCTTATTTTTTCTGTTTAATCTAAGCAAAACAGTCACCTGAGGGGATGGCAGAGCACAAGTGCCTTGCTCAGATACCAGGAGGTTGTGCAAGCAGGAAGACTGAGGGACACTTGAGGGTATTTTATCTCAGGAGCAGCAGGATTTGCCTTTTGCTGTTCCTTTCTGTGTAATTACTGAGCGCTGCTGGGTGCAGCACTGCTCATGGTGCTGGCAGGATGGCTCTTGCAGGCAGTGTGGAGGGCAACAGCTCTCTTTGCACCTTTGAATGAATGGGCAGGGAGGACTAAGTGTGAGAGCACAGCTGAGCTGACACACGAGGGAGAAAACAGCTTGTGGAGGCTCAGATCTCTGCAGGCCAACAGCCCCCCCCCAGCCAGGAGGAGAAGGTAAGCCATGGCACACACAAGCTCCAGGCTGCATATCTGCTCTTCTACCAGCAAGATGCACCAAGGGCCAGGCCAGTGCCAGCATCTGACACTGGCTCACATGTTTTATTTCCTGTGGAAGTGGTCAGATGAGAATAATGTTGTGGAATAGACGAAGAACAACAGGAAATTTTGGGAACACCAACAGCCCCTCCCCATGTGTGTGTTCAGTGAAAAGAAGGTCATTTTTGCAAGCCCATTCCCTGCAGAATGTTTCCGGCAGAGGTGATAAGAAGCTCTCCCTTTTGCTAGGAGACTCCTCTAGTCCTTTTTCGAGATGCAGACAAAGACATCCCCTGTCTCAGAGAGCATCTCTCGGCTACAGCAGGAACGTGCAGTGAATCAGAACAACCTGCCCCCATTACCACACACCTCTGCTGTGGTGTCCTTGCAAGATGAGACCTAAACCCATGATGTTCTCCCTACCCCTGTGCCCTCTCAGCCCTGGCTGTGCTTTTTGACCCAGTGCTGGGCAGGTGGCACCTGCACTCCTGGAGGTGCTGTGTCAGACCCCAGCTGGCTGGCAAGTAAATGGGCTCATTTGGCCACTGTTGAGGGCCTCTGGGAACACCACCTTCCTTGCCAGTGCACTTGTAGCCTTGCATGGGAATTTCTGTGTCTGCACAAAAGGAGCCTCAGTCATGCACTGGCACCTGATGTTGTGGCTGCCAGTGAGAGAGAGGCACAGGATGCTGCAGCATTCTGATATCCATCCCTATACAGTACTTCATAAATTTAGGTTGGGAATATTTGTTTTAACAGCATGACCCGTTTAGCACATTCGAATGTCTCCTGCTGAAGTGACAGGTTTAACATTTCCTTTTAACCAGTACAGATTGTGCCACCCCTGGGTAACGTGTGAACAAATCACATTGTTAGCACTGCGCAATAAACCACTTTTATCTCATGCTGGGAGAAGTCATGGAGGCCTCATCGAGATCACACTGGCTCTGAAAGCATGGGGACAGCTTGAAACTGGCTGATATTGGCTGCCAAGCACCATGCACAAAGGCTGAGCCTCCAGGAGGGAGTTGATGCTGCCTGGAATGTGGGGGGGTATCAAGTGTCCCAGGGGTACTATACACTGCTACAGAAATTATCTTGGCATCACCTGAGAGTGGAACAAGCGCCAGAGCCTAAACTCTTCTTTTGCCTCCTGTTGCTTGCTCCAAAGAAAAAGGGGAAGACAGCAACAGTTAACACCAAATTCTTTGGTGATGGTAGTCCTGCCAATCCCATCCGGCATCTCTCTGTGCTGAAGACATCCTAATCTGTCATTCTCGGTCACAGTAAAAATTGCCATTTGATGTTCCTTTCAAATCCTGGTGGTGAGAAAATGGGACAAGGTGCCCCACTATCTTAGTATCTCACCAGAGAGCCTGTTGCAGGTCCCTGTGACAGAGGACACCAAAGGAAACTTGGCATTATATACTTATTCCCATAAAGCTGAATTCTTCAGGTATTTTTGCCAGATGGCTCCTTTGATATGGACCTGTTTATTTACTGAGGTGGCCAGATCTATGTAACTTCAAACACTGGGAAAAAGAGTAAGCATTGGAGGGCACCAAGTTGCTTAGGGCTTCAGAGGGACCCTTAATCTTCACCTACATAAAGACTTACTGCTTCCTCCCTCCATGTCCTCACATCCTTGTGCTACACCAAGAGCAAAACTGCAGGACACGTACTGGATTTTCTTGGCTGACGGAGATGCGGTTTTGCTCAGTGGCTCTGCTCAGCCGGGCAGTAATTCAAAAGCCAAAGGCAGCCTTTCAGGGTCTTCAAAGATGGCAATCTGCTTTCTCCACAGAAGCTCACAGATCCAATGGTCAGTGCCACCTCAAGTCCTGTGAAACAGCAGCAATTGCTCCAGAGAAGATAAATAGCTTTCCCCAGAAAAAAAGTTAATCAGTTACAGGTGCAACTTGTGAACTACCCTTGGGGATCACAGGTTGGTCACTGAGTACCTGTCTGGGGTAGGTGGATGGGCTCTGTGACCCTCAGCACACCTTCAGCTGGAGCTGTGCTGCAGGTGATGCTTCTTGTGTTTCCCTGTGCTGGCCTGGCACTGTAAATTACATCTGTTGTCACCTTCAGAAAGGATAAAGTAAATCTCTTTGGCCAAGCAGGTTGCTGTAGAAGTTCAGAGCCATTTTGGCAGCTTCACAGGTCAGAGGTGTCTCTGTCCTGCTATGGGGAGTAGAGGGCAGAACTTGCTGGTGTTCTGTAACTGTACTACTGTCATCCATATCAATTTGCACTGACCCTGAAAGCCACAGGGTGAATTTGCTGTTTAAGAAGAGGTTTTTAATGTACTTTTCATGCTTTAGCATCATTAATGGCTTAATGAATTAGGCTAATGATGAGTTTTGAGTTGCATATAGCCTCTGTACAAATGCTTAGCCTGCTCCATGGGACTGAAAAGATAATTTCCCTTTCCTTTGAGGCCATTAGGCAGGCTGGGAAAAGGAGAAGGTCCACAGGTGTTTAAAGGAGTTTGAGATGAAATGCTGTGTCAGGCAGTACTGGTCAATACTTGGTCCTCTTACCAGGAGAGCTCTGCAGTTGATAGATTCCAGGAAAGGGCTGAGGTCAAGCAAAGAAACTAGGTAAACACAAAGGGAGGGTGTTACCGGCCCTTTGAGAGGGAAGGGGAGAAAGAAAGGGGTGCAAGGAACTAGCAAGGGAATAAATGCAGCAGACAGAGCCTGGGACAGGGTGGCTGGGGAGAGGAGCTGCGGTGGCTTCATTTCCTGCTGAGAGACCCCTTGGATGAAGCTGCATGCTCTGCACAGAGGCTGTTTCTGGGGTATTTAACCCAGGCTGCTTTCTCTCATCCTTGCACAGCCAGCCACAGGCTGTGACCCAGACCCAGGCAGGTTAGTGACCCAGCAGCCCATGCTTCTGTACTGCTGCTGTCCTGTCCCTGCTACGGTCCTACAAGGGGACTCTGCAAAGCCTGTCCCTGCAGAGCCTGGTGGTCCTTGGTTTGGCCCTCTATCCCGGAATGCTCAGGGCTGTTCTCATCTGGGGAAGGATGAGATGATGTCTCTGCTGCAAGTACATGACACACTGCTTCCAGGTCTGCTGCCAGCATGATTTTTTACTTCACTAGTTAAAGAGAGGAGGAACTGGTGCACTGTAATGATTTTCCTCTCCTTAGGCTTGGCTGATCATTGATACTGGCTCAAACACAGGGAAGTACAACAATAAGGAGTAGCAGTTGCAGGCAGGCTCTCAAGAAAGCCTTTTGTCTCCAAACTGGGCCTGGCTGCATGGCAGCAAGGCTCAGAGAGAAGCAAAATAATTGTTTCTGCCCTGAACATGCAAGAAAAAGGAGCAGCAGAAGTTTTGCATATACTGGAGTGAGTCCAGTGGAGGCCAGCAAGACTTTAAGGTGTGTGTACAGAGCACATGTCAGGCCAGGAGAGGCCAAGAGCACCACGTCTGCTCAGAGGAAAAGGCTTGGGGGATGCTACTGCTGGCTGCAACTACCAAATGAAAAGGTTATTGAGAGAACAGATGGATACAACACAAAGAAATTCAGAGCAAAGCTTCCCAAGGAACAGACCCGAAGGAAATGTAACTCCTTCCACCATCCCCACATCTCTGAACTGGCACTGTACCTCACAGAGGTTTTTGCTTCTTCACACTCATTTCTTTTCTCCTGGTGCAATCTCTTCCTCTTTAAATAGCACTCCCAGCAGCCACCACGTGGAAAGGTGAGTTATGTCTGGCTTATGAAGCTGCCAGCTGGAGTTACAATGAGCTATTCTTATACCATAAATCACGTGCCCAACCCCTGTCTCAACCATGGCTCAGCTACAACTTCTCTATTGTGCAAAAAAGTCAAAGGGTAGAAGTAGCACTTTGTCCTGGTCAGGAATAAGAAGCTCACAGCTTCCAACTGATACTTGGGTGAGCATAGGTTAGCCCCAAAGCTCTCTTGGAGGCTTATCGCTCTAAAAATATCCCACTCATGATTCAATGGGGTATTGATCATACAGGCTTTTATTAATGATGGAGGACTGTGCTGATCAGCCAGCTAGCAAAAACAGTGTAATTCTTCTAAAGTGCTGTGCAGTTGTGGATGAAGACACTGTCAGGATGCAGAGGAATTATGAGTGCTCATGAGAAGTTTAATGCTGTGCACAAATGGACTGGTGAGATCCTTGGACGAACAAAAAGGAAAAAGCTAAGCAGAGATATGGGATGGTATTGGCTCTTACTGATTTGACTACACATCTAAAAGCACATGTAGGAAAACCAGGAGAGCTCATAGAAGGGTCATCTCTAAAAGCCACTTTGTAGGGAGAAATGTAATGGTTTCAACCCATTTAGTTTGTCCCGAAGACTGAGATGGTTTGAACACAATTTTTTAAGAATCTATGTGAGGAGATTATACTTCCAAGTCTATTTATTTAAAGGTTTGTTTATACACAGGGCTTTTAAAGCAAGCAAAGCCATAAAAAAAGATTAAGGAGAGGATGTCCTAATGTGTTTTATGAAGGGAGTATAATTGACCCTTAGATGCTTTACCACAACTCCAATCAGGCTGTTCCATCACTTGGCATTTCAAAACCAGATTCTGATGACTCTTTAAAGAGCCAGGGTATAGCTGGAACAAACTGTCTGGAACAAGCAACTGATGCTCTGGGGGTGGGGGGTGTCTGACCCATGTCCCGTTCTGTGTCTTTTGGAGCAGGTGCTGTTCCATGGAGCAAGAACATCTGTAGATGGCCAGGGACTGTCCCCACACCTTGCCAAGGAGTGGGTTTGTTGCACACTAACCTCCAACCAAAGTGTCAGGGAGGAGGACAGGTGGTGGCTGATGGCCCTGGAGCTGCACCAGTTCAGAACACCCACCCTTGCACCTGCACACTGAGCCCACCAAGGACATCAGGGAGAACATAGGCTGTGTTCTTTTCCACCTTCATCTCCTGTTCCCTTTATTTTCCCCTGCCTTGTTGCTGCATAACTCTGTTTGCCCAGCGTGGAAGAACTCTGTTTTCAGAAGAATTTGAAACCAAAGCCTTTCTTCTTCAAACATAAGAAATTATTAATCAGAAACTGCTCATTTTTTTGTTTTAGGTTTTCTATGTAACTACAGCCAGTAGGAAAAACAGAAAAGGAATGGGCTTAAAAACTTTTGACTACAAACATGAACAGATTTGTTTGCTGCTCTCGGCTAACTTAAACTTAAATCCAACTTTGAGGTTTCAAGCCTGTCATAGGTGTGTTAGCACTTAAGCAGAGAATGAGCACTTGATGTGGTGTACAGAGTATAGTCCTTCCCCTGACCAAGCAGGGTCCTTGTCCTGTTTTCAGACCACAGACTGATTTGCCCCTCAAGCACAACCCACTTCAGCTGTTCCTCCGGCAGCATTTGCAAAATCCCAGAGGTTAGGCATCAAATCCTCCACAAAGCCAGGGAAAGCTTCAATTTCTCTCTTCTTTCGTGGCACAGAGCCTACTCATGGGTCTTACTGCAGGCTTAAAGCCAGCATGAAAAATGTAAGACCTCCCAGTCCTTTCTGTGAGAATAGGTCACCTCTCTGCAGAGATGGGTATGGGAGCCAGCAGTGCCTCTGCCTTGCACACTGCCTTCAGGGACCTGGGCTTTCCCTGGCAGATTCTTCTTTCCTACGTGCAGATCAGATTAAATTGTTATCTCCATCTAAAATGCAATGGATTTCTCTTCTGCCTGCCACAGCCCACATCAGAAGCAGATATTATACCACAATGCAGCCTGTGAAACGCTAATCAGACACCTAACGGGAAATGCTTAGAATAATGAGCTGGAAAAAAGCTCTGAAATTCTTTCACTGTGGCAAAGGGGAAGCTGAAGGGAAGACAGTTTTCTGTGGTCCAGGAAGGTGCTGTATTTCTCAGAAAGAGAGATGTGAAGCAGTCCTAAGCCTATCTTCAGAAAATTACTTAGCACACACTAAATCAGGTAAAATGGGCATGACAGGATTTTTCCTAAGGCAAGGGGTCACTGTCCAGCTTTTATTTGGGTGTATAAATAAGAGCGTGTAGGGAAGAGAGCATAAATAAGAGCGAAGAATTCATAAGTCTCAGGGACACAGCTCTGCTCCTTAACCCAGGGAAGCATCACAATGTCCAAGCTGCAAGGAATTTACAGTGGTGACTGCCTCCTCCTCTTTTCCCTCTGCTCCTTCTGCTTTAGAGCTGTGCCCTGCCACACCTGCACTCCCACCATCAGCAACTGCTGTTGTGCCCAGGCTTCAACCAGCCTTCATCAAAGAGCAGGCTGTTGATGGACGCAGCCTCACTGATCTCATGCAAACTCTGGTGAGAAATACATAATGCATGGATTTAAACATAGCAAGCTGTATCACTGCTTCTTCCCCAGGACATTTTAAAGCCTCTTTTTGGCTGTGTCGGACCTCGGGCCGGATCAAGCACGGCCAGATTTGCTGGCTTACACCAGCTATGGCTGTTTTCCTTGATGTTCCTAGGAGTCCTTGTATTTTCCCACCCACATGATGCCTGGGCTTCTGCCTCCAAGGCCAAGTAGCATGGGATTGCACTCAGAAAATGCACGTGATTTATTGCACCTCCCTGCAGGGAGAGATGCACCAAAGGGAAGCATGATTGACATCAAAGTACATAACTCACAAAATCGTTTCATCTTGGTGCTGATATTAGCAGCTCCTTGGTCTCAAATACTTCTCAGAGGCTCTCCATGGGATGACTTCTCCTATGTATGCCAAGCCTGGACTGCAACCAACTCCACCAAATAAATGGCTAAAACCTGAGTGAAATGAGAGGCAGCTTTTTTCTCAGTATCTAATGCTTCAAATGGCTGGTTTTGATCAGTCCCCACCAGCAGGGGAAGGACAGAGGCCAGGTGAACCGGCATTCCCCCTCCATTTGCCCTGCTCTCCTGGCCAGGCAGGGATTTAAATCCCTCCTTCCCTTGGGATTTACTCCTTTGATCAGCTGCCCTGGCTTTTTGCTGCTGCACAATCATGCTTGATTAGTTCCTGGAAATACAGAGCATTATTTTCATTGCAATTTATTACAGTCACTGAGACATAAACTCAGGAGGAAGGGAACAAGAGGATACTGCAGGTAAATGTTTTCAGAAGGCAGAGGAAGAAAAAGGGGGAAAAATTCAAACCCTCGCCATTTAATAGCTCAGAAAAGCTTATTGTAAGGTAATGCTGTTGAGGAGCCATGCCAGCCTGGAGAGCCATTTGCAAGGACACTGCTGGGAGGCAGTCCTGAAGGAAATAAATTGGATGGCAGAGCTGAAAAGAGGGGGGCAGGACAAGCAGGGCGCAACAGTGAGTGTTGAGAAAGGGCTGACAGGAGAAGAGCTAATTGCACATGGATTGGGTTTAGCCACTGCCTTTGCTCTCACAGGATGCATTGCCCTTTGCACCCCCTTGGAGAGAGGTCGAGAGAAGATGTACTGCTGGATATCAAAAATCAATGCTTCTGTTGGTATTTAGAGAATTACTGCCAGGTTTTATGTGCCAGGACTGTGTCAGAAAAGGGAATAAAATATGGCAAGAGTTGAAGCTTGCTGTGGCAGCTCCAGGGTGGCCACTTGTGACCATGTGCCCACCCCAGAAGCAGCATCTCACCTTGGCAGCATCGTGTTTATCATTGCATGGATGCCTGCTAGAGCAGCAGGAGCAGTCCTTCAGTGGGAGGAGGAGGCACTTCATTGGCACTTGGTTAAATTCAAACTGAAACCAGGCTGTGGGTGGTTGCTTGAGTCCTTGCCAGCGGGGAAGAAGGTAGAAAAAATAAAATTATTGCTTTACAAATGACCTTTTTCTCTTGGGTTTATTTTGATTCTCAATGCTGTTCTTGATCAGCCAAAAAAGACAAAATTAAAGGAAAATTCATTTAATTAAAACATGTCTGAAAAAGGAAATGTAATGGTCAGAGATAAGGACGGTGTAAATGTCTAACACAATTCATTTTGCAAAGCCAAGAGGTGAATGGTCCCTCTGCAGTCCCTGTAAAAACACCAAAAATTGAGAGATACCCAAATGAGGGAACTCCGGGAACAGATTGAGCCTATTTTGGCATGCTTTACAAGTGAGTCACGTCTGTGTGAAAGAGAAAAACTGCTTGGGACATCATGGGAACCTTGTAGCTGTGCATTTCCAGCAGACATAGACTGTGCCATGCTGACCATCCCACTGGGGACCAGAAGAGCATTTCCATACTCCAAACTCATCTTCTCCAGAGTCCAGCCAGGTGGAACACGGGCTGAAGAGTACTAATTGCTTTGTGGCAACAGATTTATGCAATGACAAACAATGGGGGGTTTGCTCAATAAAGAGCACCCGGGGCAAGAGGTGGGGGAAAGCAACGAATTTAAAGTTATTTGTGATTGAAGTGCTGAGCTCCTTCTGCCAGGAAGGTACAGGGAGGTACAGCTGTGACAGGTACAGTCCCTGGCTGCTTCAGGAGCAGCAAAGGCCTTGGATGAGTGTCCTGAAGGAGGGCTGTGGCTGTGAGCTGTTCCTAACACCAGGGCAGCGTCAGTCCTCAATACCTCAGGTTTAAGCACAGAGCTCTGTGCTGTAGACTCATGCAGCTAATGCATGAAGAGAGAGAACAATGCGAGGATGAAAACTGCTCCAGCCACTAAGAATACCTCTGTGGATCTGCAACTAGGTCCTGGAAGGGTGGGGTTAAAGTATGGGGCTGGAGAAGCTGAGGTTTTCATGTGCTGAGAATGAGCTACATGGCAACCAAGGACCTTAAGACCTGTGCAGGTAACAGTCATCATCCTTCCCTTGCCACAGAGAACAGTGGGGAAAAATGGCCATGGATCCAGGGCCAGGGAGGAGAGAGAGGGAAAAGCTACAAAAACTACAGTAGGCTCAATAGGAAGGTGTGACTCTCCAATTAGATGAGCAACAATTAGAAGTGGAGCAGGAAATGTGACAAGGATAGAGATACCAGTGGAGTAAACCCCATGCTTGGCCAGCCATTGACACATGTCAGAGACATACCTTCAGTGTCTCAGGGGGTTGAACCATTCCCAGGTGCCAAGAGCCTGAATAGGAGTTTCAGCCTGCACGGAAAGGCTGTGTGCGCAGTGCGAATGGAAAAAGCAGGTGGGGTGAGCAAAGCCTGCCCACGCTGCTGGGCACAGTGCCCTCTGACAAGGGACATCAAAGTCAGGTGTGCAAAGCAGTAATTCCTGTGTCACCCTGGGGCTCGGTGGTCCTGATGGAGGCAAAATCTTTTGAGCCATCCATCTGAAGGGTGAGGGGAGTGCATGTGGCCAGGGGGAGCCTGCCAGAGCAATAGGGATGGTGTTGCAGAGCTGGTAATGGGTGATGAATTTAACGGTGTGCTCGAGCCCCAGGGGAGAAGCTGCTCTGCTTCAGGGAAAATGAGCCTTGACACGGGTCTCTAACCAGGCCAGACAAAATACCACAGTGAGAAATGCAATCAGAGACAGTCCTGCTCACCAGGAAGAAACTGCCAAAGGCAATAGGGCTGACAGGCTTGGAAAGCCCTGGGGATTGTGGTGCCCAGTAGAGCCTGGGCACCTCACAGGGCTGGCAGGAAAGGTGGACCACGCCAGGCTGCAGGGAGGCTGATAGCTGGCATCAGCAGGCAGCATCCACAAGTCCCTAGGATGATGCTTTCCCTGGGTTTTGAGCTTGGCAGGACAGATGGCTCTGCATCTACAGCCAAAACTAATTTATTCTGAGCTGAGCTCAGGCCCTCTGTGAATAACCCAGCCTGCAGATAACGTCTCATGCCCTGTGAAAGGCCAAGGCTGATTTACATGCTTCCTTATAAATTTAGTAACTTAGAGTTAACAAGAGCAAACAGGCTCAAACCATAAACACGGGCATGTGGATGACAGGTCTCTCCTCCCTCCACAGAAGCAGAAGTCTCTTGTGGCTGCAATATTGCCTGAAATGAGATTTTCCGTGGTTGAAAGATTTTGCATTCTGGGATGCACTTGAGGATTCAGCTCAGAGGCCCCCAGTGGTGCCCCTCTGGGCCTCGGGGTGCTGGTGGGGAGGGGACTCAGGCAAAAGGAGCACCTAGAGGATGCCCCTGGAGGGCTCCGGAGGTGTTCTTTGCCAAATAACACATTGGCCCTGAAGTTAAGAACACACTGAATAATTAATGATAAGAAATTAATTATTAAACAACTTCTCATTATTGTCATTCTAATTACACACCATTAATTTCATACCTAAAAGGTGCTGTAATATTATTGCTGAATCATATCTGGCTGGTCTTAGACTTGAGGGTTTCAACATGCCTGTGGTGTTGGAAGGTAAAAGCAAAGCTGGGGGACCAGGGCAAGTATCTCAGGGGCAATTTCACCATCCACTTTGCAGTAAAATAAGTAATATAGAAAAGCCCTTTTCCCCAAACCCTGGGCAATTTCCAGCCCCTCCGCCAAATTACTGTGCCTCTTTCCTCTTACTGTAAGCAACTACAATACATTTTATACAGAAGGAGCAGTTTGGAAGCCAGTGCAGGATATGGATCTATTTCTAGGAAGCCAAACTTTGTCCAAAGGGTCTTGCAGTGCCCAGGTATTCCTGGGAGCAGCCAGGCTGCCCATGATGCTTCATCTGACGTGGGGAGATGTGTGTGCCAGGTGAGCTGCCATGCTGGGACGTCTCCCAGCAGTTCCCCATGCTAGGCTGTGTGCTTTGGCAGCTTCCCCAGCATCCCCGAGGTCTCCAAGGAAGGCTGCTAATGGGCTCCACGTGGGTCCCTGTTGCTGAGAGAAGAAAGGATCATTCCAGGGAAATGGCAGTTTTGCCTGATTTGTGCGAGTTTCCTTGTTCTTTTACAGCAGCCCATAAAAAGGATCATCTGTCTTAAAAGACATGGACAGGTAGTCACAAACTCAGCTGAGGTCTGCCTTGCATACTGGTGCTGGCTGGGGAGCACAGGAGGCCCAGAGGGAGGTTGCATGCCATCAGCCCCATCTGGACCACATCACTGCTGCATTTTCACCAGCAGATTGAGCTATCTGGTGACTTTTTGGAAAAAGTGCCTGGGCAGGGGGAAATGTTCCGTTCTCCTTAGGAGAGCAGGAGACAGCCACAGCTCTATTTTCAGCTGAGGTTTCCAAGGCACTTGTTTACCAGCACTGCCAACAAAAGCTGTTATCACATCAGCACTGCTGACAGCTCTGTCTGCAGCTGGCTTTCCAGGGGAAACACCTCAAGAGTGCTGGAGGCAGTGCCAGGGCATTGTGGGAGGGATACAGCAGTCACATGCACTTGAAACCTGTTAATCAGCACCTGATTCCAGGGATGCTGCTCTACTTACCCTTGCTGGGGTCAGTGTCCCCTTGGGGTGCTGCCTGCTCTAGGAGCAGTCACTGGCAGTTGGATCCTCCTCAGCAGGGTGAGGTTTTCGGGGGTGGCTAGTGCCCTGATGATGCCAGCATTCCTGCTCAGCATCACCCCCTGAGCCTGTCACATCAGCTAGGTCTAAACTGCTGTATTTGTACCTGATCTTGCCATGCCTGGGATGTGCAAGGTCTCTGGAGCAGCCATCCTGGAGACTGTGCTGTTCCATCTGCTGTGCTCTTCTCAGCTGGCCTTTAGGTAATTACATGGGGCTTACCTGGATCAATTTATTTACTGCACACCCATCCTGCTGATTTCTCCCAGGCCCACAAGCTGTGAAGAGCTGCTCCCAAGTACTGATGCAAGTGGCCAGGATCCTCAGAATCTGTGTCAGGAGGCACTGAGCTGCTCTGGTGGAGGAGCAAGCAGCACCCTGCCTCTCTGTGCCCTTTTACAGGGTAACATCTATGTAGAGGTCTTGTCCTGTGCTCCAGCTGATGCTGTTACTGCCAGGACCTCCACCCCATGCCCCAGGACTGCCCACTGCCACCTCAAGGCAAGCTCAGCAGCTGGCACACTGCCACCCTGCCAGCTGCCTGGGGCATCCAGCCCTCGTCTGGCCAGAATCTCCATACCTGCAGAGCAGTCAAGAACACCCAGGCGAGCAAGGATACACTTCTCCTATAGACAGGGACATGCACTGAGGGGAAGCGAGGAATCCCAATCACATCTCTGGGGTGTGAAGTCCCATTCAGTTCTGTGTCAACAGCCCTTATGGCATGATGAAGGAGGCAACTCTGAGTGTCCTGTGAAGTTTTCAGCCTCGCGTCAGTCTCCCATCAATTTCCTGAAGTAATGAAGAGGTAATTAAATTTTGCAGTGGAAGGGAAGCTTCACCAATGGCAAGAGCATATTGTAACTCCTGACTCATCAGGGGAAATGCTAGGCTCCAAATTAAATGCATTTACTGTTTCATGTACCCTCCTTACTATCGTTGTAATGAATCTGGGAATTAATTGTTTGCCCATTTAAAACAAGTCCCCTCTTGCACTGTGCCGTGCTCCCCTCCTCCCAGCTCTCTGTAATTTGATATTCCAGTTAGAAAACAAATTGGCATTCATTGGAAAATCAATCTTTTCATTGTTTAACTCTCATTTCTCTGGGGAATGTGTGGGAATGGAATTACATCCTCTGATACGAACCTTCTCTGAATTCCTAATTGTGGCTGGGGAGCAGGGAGGCTGCCCACATCCCGGGAGCCGCCAGGACCCCGCACTGGCAGCATCCACGGTGCTGCCTCAGGAGGAGCACAGCATTGGTCCACAGCAGAGAGTATCAGCCAGTTGCCTCGGTAATGAGACCAATAATGGAGTCTGTCATTTATTAGCTGGGATAAAAAGGAAAGTGCTTGTTACAGCGGGGGAGACGCCAACAAACAGCGCAAAGAAAAGCCTTTTTGACACACCGCCTTGTGTTTATCCGGGCTGGGGAGGGGAAGAACAAACAAAATATGTCTTTTTGCCTGGGTTTGAGAAGAGCTCAGCTCCTGTGCTCCCTCTTCCCAATAGGCCACTGCTCCTGACCAGGGTTCCCAGAGATGGGGACTGGCAAGCCCCCAGGGTGTTCTCACAGCCTGCACCAGCCATCCCCTTTGCAAACCAGTACCCACTAAGAGCTTCACTTTTTCCTTGTAAGTGGGCAGTTTCTAAGCACACCAGGCAGCTGGCCTGGCAGTGATCCTTTTGCTTCCCATGGAGACACTTGCTGCTGGAATAAACTGCTATTTTTATGGGAAACATTGGTTGTCTTTTACACTTACTGCAGGAAAATGAATAGCCACTTTTATGCAAAAAGGTTTTACTGCGATATCAAAAAGTACTAATGAATATACAGAACCAAATTATATGGTACCCCATGAGTCAAAACCCATGGACAGAGATTTACAGCAAAACGAGTGGCAGGCAAAGATAAAAGCCTGCAGCCAAAGCGGGTCATATAATTAATACTGGAAACAATACATTTCTGAAAAATTGAGCTGTCAGTCCCTTCCATCCAGACTCCCAGCTCCATTTCAAAGCTAAATAACTTGTAGTCCCAAGGAGTTAATGCACCAGATAAAACACCACAGCAAAAGCAACTTCTGCATTTGCCAGAGTTGAGGTTTCCTCTGACTCACCATGTGCCTGCCAGGATTCACTGGGAGCCCCCAGAGCATCACTCCCTGCTAGGACATGGGCAGCAAAGGGGCTCCCTGTCCACCTACCATAGGTGTAAACCTCTGCCAGCAGCTTTCCCTCCACCAAAAAGAAAGGTTCCACCACTTGGCCCCACAGGACAACACTGCTCTGTGAGCCTGGGGCACACAGTGACTCAGCTGTCACTTGTTCACTTGCTTTTCCTCTTCCCCTCCCTCTCTCCCTTCATGAATTAGCAACAAACAAGTTCCAGCTTGCACTAATTAGTTGTTTGGAAGATATACAAAGAGAAGGTTATGTGGAGACCTCATAGCAGCCTTCCAGTATCTGAATGGGACCTACAAGGAAACCAAAGAGGGATTCTTCATCAGGGACGCTAGTGACAGGACAAGGAGTAATGGTTACAAACTGAACCAGGGGACAACTAGGTTAATATACAGAAGAAATTCTTGACTGTGAGGGTGGTGAGGCACTGGCAGAGGTTGCCCCATCCTGGGAAGTGTTCAAGGCCAGGTGGGGCTTTGAGCAACCTGGTCTAAGTGGGAGGTGTCCCTGCCTGGCAGGGGGGGTTCGAACTAGATGATCTTAAAGGTCCCTTCCAACCCAAACTGCACTATGATTCTGTGACTGTATTTCAAGGGACTGTTTGTGCCCCTGCCTGGCAGCTGCCCCACAGCCACCCAGGGCACCCACTGGTTTCTCTGAAGTTACTGATCAGTGGGTCTGCCCGTTCCTTCTAAAGGCCCTGGCAGGCCAGGAGGGAAGACTGAGTCCCCAAAATTGGGTGTACAAGGTGCAATCTTGCTGCTGGCATCCTTTGGCCCCCCCATAGCCATGCCCCTCTGTGCATTTGGCACAGGGGGCACTGGCAGCAGTGCCATGAAAGACAGTGTGTCACCCTCTGCAACCCCGTAATCACATTCCCTCCCTTTTCTCATATTCTCACTTAGCAACACTTTATGAGCATCTTTGTCAGGAGCATATTAGGAACCATTTGTCATAAAAAATTAAGGGCTATGGAAATAAAGTGACCTCTCCGAGGACTTCAATTACAATGTAAGGTAATTGTGTCTTCCCCAGGCCTCCGTCAGGGTGTTTGGGAGTCTTCAGTAACAATTTATGTATTTATTACAGTTTAAGTATCCTTAGCCCTCAGCTCTTTCCAGTAATGAAAATATATAACATAAAACCCAGCAAATACAGACTGAGCCATGTGTAAAATATGACAGCAATGCTCTCGACCATCACAGCATGGAGAGAAGTGGCTGTAACCTCCAACACCCCCCCCAACCTTCACAGCTGCTCCCACTCCTCCATGGGGCACAAATAGGTGGCAGGACAAGGAGAAACACGGCAGGGGATCAGGGCTAAAACCCTCTCTGGGACCAGGGCAAGGAAAAACAATACAGATTTATTATTGTTCTTGGCACTAAAGGTTGCTTGGAATTGGGACAGAAAGGCAAAGCTTCTTTCTGTGTGCAAAACAGTTGCAGGGAAGGAGCAGGGAAGGACTGCAGAGGCTGGTGACAGGCTCAGCTCATCACACACCAGGGGAACAACCCTGGGGCCAGCTAAGGCCTCTCCAGATATAAAGGGAGTAGGGCTGTGGTTGGAGCAACTTCTGCCTGTGGGTTTGCCCCAAGAAGAGTTGGGACAACAAGGCTTCACTTTACCTCTTAAGGGGCTGCAGACAGTATGCAGGTGACCCCCAGCAGCCGTGCCCTGATGCTGACATGTTTCCACATGAGCTGGTGGGTCTGGTCACTGCAGCTTCCTCCCTGCTCCGGGCAGACACCATGGAAGAAGAGATGCTGTAAAAAAACAAGGTAATTTAGGTCCTCCCCCACCAATCCTCAGCCTTGAAGGGAGCTGAGAAGATTGACAGGGAAAAGTCATCTGAAGGGCCCAGGCTTTCTTTCCCCTTCAGCTCTGAGGAGCAGGTCTCCCTGGACGGCTCAGCACAGCCAAAATCTGTGCTGAAGATGCAACAGAAAAAAGAGCCTTGTAAGATGTCACTGGGAAAAAAAGAAAGACAAAAAGAGCTAATTTTTTTTTCTTGTCGGAAAGACACCGAGTCCTACACCTTGGGTGAGAAAGAGATGATTTAACAAGAAAAAGATGTCACTAAATCCCTGGGCTATAAATCATTCTTCTTACAGTCTTGCAGCAAAAACACTTAACAGCCGTTCTGTGCAATACGAGGAGCCCATATGGGGGATTGCATCTGATCTAGGATAAACGGGAAAACGGGCCCAGCCACTTGTTTTATAGTTGTAGGAGAATTATATAGCACCTGGGAGGTATTTCCTGCTCCTGCTGTGTTACAGGATAATGTCATGAGGACGGTGCAGTTGGCATTAAATGTGCATGGAAGCTTCAAGGACTCTGTACTGGGAGGCACCTTTGAAGAAGGGTGTTGTAATAAAAACCTTTTGATAATTCATTCAGGTGGCTTCATCAGGCAATTTACAACTTATGGGTTTGGGTTTGGTTTGGTTTTTTTCAAATAAAAAGAAAGAAGAAAAAAAATTCTGCTGTGCTAAAGCAGAGATTGGTGTCAGGTCTCAGCAGCCTCCCTTCCACAGGATCTGGATGGTGATCTCCTACCAGGAATGTGTGTGACCAGGGCAAGTGTCAGGAGAGTTTCCAAAGGGTTCACACGGACATTTCCTGATACAGAAACAGTTGAGCTAGATGCAAGAGGATGCTCTATTGCTGCATTGATTTAATTGCTAAAGAAGTGGTAATTGCTTGGGAAGTAGTGACCTTGATCTGATTATAGTTGTAGGAGAGGAGGGCAGCTCCAGATAGCAATACAGCCACTTGATGCTTCAAAAATGCTGAGATAAATCAAGGGAAATTACCAGCAAAACTGACTGTGTGGAAAAAAATACAATGACTAAATGGCTGTGAATAGAAAAGTGAAAGAGCTCTTTAAGAAGTGTTGTAGAAACAGTGGAGGAAACAATTTAGAAGTTAGCCTGACAGCTGTTAGAAATAAGAAAACAATAGCTGGGAAACAGGGAAGGGAAAGTTGTCTGAGGAAGATGCCACAAGAAGCACAGGAAATTGGGATGAGAAGCAAAGTAATAAGAAAATTTTCAGTCTTGGTATAGATGCCACTGTTCCAAGGAGGAGAATTTAAACAGAGTGAGAAAAGAGGCAGCGGATCCTCCTGTGGGCAGGAAAGGCTCGCAGTTTGGAAGAGGCAGGCAGGTGTGATTGAAAGAAAGAGGGCATGCATTTATACGAGCTGAAGGTGATGGATGTTCTCTTCTATTTTCACCAAAGAAGCATATTTAAAATTGGCTGACCTACCTAGCTGCCTCTCTGGAGCCTGCAGCACTGCCTGGGCCACTCCTGCCCTGTGATTAGTGGCTGAACCAGACCAGAGCCACCTTTGCCTACCTAGAGCACGTGAAAACAGATACAAACTGTGAAGCTGTGGACACCATTTTGGGGTGGATGGTGATGGGTATTTTGCCTGAGTCACAGTGATGCCACCCTCTTCCTGTCCCCTGCTCCCTATGTCTTTTGCAGGGCTGATCTCTCACGGTGGTGATGAGAGGCACTGTGTGCCCACCAGTGCCCACAGACTGAGTAAGAGGGGGCCAAGAGCAGCATGTCCAGCTGGGAGCTGAGATCACACCAGCTTCATAGATGTCCTGATACCAACTTGTTGGATCCGAGCTCAGCTTCTGCTTCAAGGGCATTTGAAGGCATTTTTCAGGTACTGGATGCAATAGGCAACATCTGCCTGGGGAAAAGCAGCTGGTTCATCTGAGGAATAGCATTCCTCCCTGGAGAGGCAGGACTTGATGTGCATGGGCTGTTTCTGGAGCATCACTGCTCACCCACCCTTCTCCATGCAGTTTTGCTCACCTGAGAGAAACTACTGTTGTGATAAATGACTTCTCAGCATTTCACTGCCTTTTCTTTCCCACATGAAAACTCAGCACAAAGCACCACAGACACCCTCTGCCCTGTTTTTCAGGTTCATCTCACCACCAAAAAGATCTGCTGCCTAGCCCAAGTGCAACTTGGAGAGCTGCTGGCACAGCTGAGGGCATCCCCTCCTAACTGCTGAGCAGAGTCACCTGTCGGGTTGCCTGCTCTGCCATTGGACCAGAACAACTTCATCATGTTCAAATCTTTCCACTGTGATCCCAAGGAGAGCAGCCATGAGTTAATGAGTGGTCTTTGTTGTCCTGAACCCTGACAGTGCCACTGCAGTGAAGGTGTAATTACTGAGAGCTGGACATTAACCTCCATATGATCCTGGTCACACTGCTTTTCATTGATCCTTTTATTTTTAACCTGTTTTAGCTTCCTCTTTTTAAAGACTTTCAAATTAATGGCCAGCTCAAAGGGAGCTCTGCTGTTGTAATGAAAAAATACAGAGTTTCGGTGCTGTAACTTTCTGGCTGTTTTCTTGAGCCCTTGTTACGTTTGTTTCCATCTGAACATCGTTTCCGTGCAATGGTTCCAAACAATATTGTATTAGCCTTAATTTTGACCTTGCTGCAATTTCTAGCAGAAAATTGTTTCAGCTCGGAAATGGCCAGATTTACTCTTCAAGCCAATGAAAATAAGTCTGCAAGGTTGAAAAGAAGATGTCAAAGACAGGCACTAAAGATCACTTTAAATGATAACAGTTGTACTTGAAGCAAAAATAATATACAAAGCTTTCATCTAGCAATTTTCATCCTCGGACAGCAAAATGCTTTACAACCGAGCTCACTGTCAGCAGCCCTGTTTATTAAGGCGAACAGAAATCGGGATTTTGCTTTCTTTGCTGTGTTCCCCTACCCAAAACTGGATTGTTAAACTTGTCAGCATTCGTGCTCCCACAGGACATGGCCATACCCACCTGGCTGAGCAAAGATATTCCCAGTGACTGTCCCATGGGACCTGTGGAGTCCAGCATTGGGGCCAAGAAAAGTTTTTTTCTTGCCTGATTAGCTGAATTCTCCCTTTTTTTTTTCTTTTTTTTTTTTTTGTCTTCCCATTGAATAAAGAGAGTTGGCTTTAGTCTGAGAGGGCCTAACACAGCTGCTTGGCTTCTGTGCCCTGTAGGCTTATCCTCATGCTGCAGAGGTAGCTGGAGCCACCAAAACATGTCCCCTATCCCCACTTCCCCAATCATGTGGCTGTTCCTGTGGGGCTACACACTCTGAATGTTCCCAAACTCATCAGAGCAGCCCTACGTGTAAAGAAGATGCATCCTGTAAGAGCAAGTACCAGGACCAGCATGGACAGCTGAGGCTCATTTCACCTCTGGGCTGGGCATCTCTGAGCTGCCGTAATGTCAGAAGGCAAAACACTTCTCTTATTGAACAGGGCAGCACCAGTCTGCTGAGAGGGCTGAAATAAGAGTCAAAAAAGCAACCTTATGCTTCCTAGGACTGTGGAGGGGGGGCTGTGGGGCCTTGGTGCAGCTCCTTGTGCAACATCTCAGAACGTTTCATCCCTGTGGGTGAATGTCTTTTGTCAAATAAACTTTTTTTTGGTTCACTTCTACAGTTCTGAAGAGCCCGTTTCTTGTCTTTGTGACCCCAGGAATGAGGAGTAATTGGGATGAAACACTTGCTGCACAGGCTGAGTTCAAGGAGCCACTGCTGCGAGGCCTCCGTTGCCCAGGGGGTGGCTGCTCTTCACCCCAGAAATGTGAAACCTGGGTGCCTTTGGGGGTCAGAGGCCTGGGAAAGCACAAGCAGGGCACAGCCCTGAAATGTTACTTATTGACTCCTGCCTCTGCATGTGGGTGTGGGGTCCCATGGGGAACAGTAGGGACCCTCCTCACCCCATGCCCTGGCTGGGCAGCTGCACAGGGAGCGTGGTACCTGTAAAGCTCGGATGCTGAATGCCTGCTGCCTCTCCCATGCCCACCAGGCACTTTCCCTCTGTTTCTGAGCTGAACGGTGTGCTCATTTTATTCAAGCAGTTTTCCTCAGCACTGCTGGAAGTGGGTGGATTTTTCCCAAGCCGAGCGCTGCCCGATGACACCCTGACACCTACCCACTGGTTTTCCTCATACCTGCTTACACCCTTTCTGCAAAGTATCTGATGCACCAGAAATGCTACTGAAATAGCTGCAGAGGGTTTTTATTTAACCTGAGAGCTGGCCAAGAGGCAAGAGGTTGCACCTCTGGCTGGGCTCATGCTGGGCTTTCCTCTGCATCTCCTTACTGCTGTAGAAATGCTGGCACCGCAGAGTCTGCTGCCGAGTAAAGCTCAGTAAGGAAATCATTCCTGCAGGAAGTTTAATTGCAGTCATTAAGCCTTTAATCTAACCATGGTGTGCATCTCTAAATGGTGATGCCTTCTCTGAAATACAGGCATTCAGCCATGTACCTGCTCAGTGCTCCTTACCATTGTGTTTACACCTATTTTTAGTGACCCAGAAGCAGGTAGCTCCACACTTATTTGGACAGAAAATTAACTTTAAAAAAAAATAAATAAAAGGCACACACAAAAGCACATCTATCTATCCTTGGGAAATAACCCCCAGCTCATATTCCACCAACTGTGAGCAGCGTTTGCAGCTGGCTGTGTCTGCAGTTTTCTGCTGTTGAGGTCCCATGGCCTGAGCCCACCTGGGACACAGAGAACCCTCTCCCTGCTGGCTCAGCCTCCTCCCTCCCCCTCCACAGGGCGTACAGGATGAGCAGGGGAAAGGGAAAAGCCCATTGGTGAACAGATGTCTGTTCTCTCTCTCATCACCACAGCCCAGCCTGACCCGCCTGCTCCCCTTCCTGTGCTTGTGACAGCGACCTCCCCTAGCTGTCCCACCACCCTCTGTGCAGTCCCAACAACACGCTCTTTGATGCCTCCATCAATCACTAGTCCTAGAGCTCAGGATGAACACGTGCTCTAGACCTTAATATTAATGGCATGTGTTGCATGGTGTTAAAAAAGGAGAAGCAGAATGGCTCACCTGATGGGGCTGAGGAAGAAGACGGTGGTAACCAAAATGGGCTTGTTCACCGACAGAGGTTGCTGGTAAAACTTCACTCCAAGTCCCTTCCTCTGGCTCCTTGAGGTCTTCATCCACAAAGGAAAAGCCCAGGAGATTCCAGCAGAGCCCTCTGGAGATGTGTGACAGGAATGAAGCTTCCCCACCAAAAGGGATGGCTATCAGAGACCCACCAGCTTCCCAGCCCACCTTACAACCAGGGTTCAGGACTCTCACCTCTGAAACAACAAGCTTTGATTTTTGTCCTGCCACATTTAAATGAGCTGTCCTGTGAACAAACAGATACTTAAAAGTTATAGAAAAACATGGACAAAGTGGGATACCCCCCCAAAGACTGCTTCAAATAGAGATTTCATTTCATCTGGATGTCTTATTTCAGTAAAATCTTATCTGCAAGTTTCAGGGCTGCCTGGGAAATCTTGCTGCCTCACCAGGGAAAAGGATATTTAAAAAGGATTTAATCTGACAGTCTTATACTGAAAGTGAATTTTTAAGACATAAGCAAAGATTCAAGAGGGAAAGGTTAGTGGGCTGTTGAAAATGCATCTGCATGTAAGCTAATAAAACTTAATTTCTGGTTATTTATTAACACACTGAATGAGTGTGATGAGCCATGCTGATTGCTGGGCTCAGGTACTGACGAAGGCAGGCAGATGCTGTGGCAGTGACAGGAAGGGAGTCAGAACCCTCAGTTCAGCACAGACTGCCCCCCAGCCCAATGACCTTCATACCTCACTAAACACTGCTGAGGTCCTGGGTGGGCAGAAGCACATTATGGGGTGAACAACAGCAGGTTTATGAAAGCAGGTATTAGGGAAGTGTTGGTTGGTATATTTAGACCCTAGAGGCAAGAAAAGTTTTGACTCAAATTTAAAGCAAATTAGACACCAAAGAGCACACTTCTCTTTCCAGATGGGAGGTCTCAACCTTTCCCTCATCTCACAGGAGAACTCTTGCATTGATTGGTGCTTGGCTTACCCTGCAGCCATGAAACAATTCAAAGTGATCAAACACCTTAGCTTCTTGGCCATCAAGGCTTGCTCCAATTAGCTTCAGCTTTAAAAGAGAGCAAGTAGGATATAAATTGTTTCACAAAGCTCCCACCTATATTTCTCCCCAAATGTTGAAATGACATTTCCGCCCACTGAAAACAGGGCCCTGGAAAAGACTCTCTGGATAGTTCATTTGCTGGAAAGAAGAATTGACAGCCCAATTAATCTCTCAGCCTGTGACTTTTAAACCACAGCTGTCAGTGTAGGTACTCTGGGATGAGAGCAGGAGGGGCTGGATAAATATCACAAGATGCTGCTGTCCCAGAGACATTCAGCCTCTCCCTGGTACCTGGCACCATGAACACTCTGCCCACCAGCCCCAAGGACTGTGTGACTTCCCAGGTATCCATGGACTGCCCTGAGCTCAGACCCAGATCCACAGAGGGCATGGACATGGCTGGTGGGATAGGGACCATTGTCCCCGACCCAAATCACTGCCAGACTTGCCTGGCACAGTGAGCTGAGCTGAGCCATGCTGAGCCGAGCTGAGCCATGCTGTGCTGTAGAGGCACCACAGAGGCAGCAGCACTGTTGGACAAAGATGCTGTCCCATGCAGGGGACCGACAGCCAGCAGAGGAAGAGCCCCAAAATGGAAATACTTGCTTCCCATTTTCCTTTCCAGCTAATGATCTCACCGTGCAATTGCCTCCCTCCTTTGCAACGGATTCTCTCCCGACACTCACCTCATTTTCCCAGTGGAGAAGCTGGTGGCCGGGAGATTTGTGCATGGTAAACTCCTTACCTGAGCTCTCTCTTGGCTGCAAACACAAACACCCTTAGAAAACAACTCAGCATGTGCTTGTGGAATGGCATCCACTGCCAGATGGCTCAGCCTCACTGAACAAGTCCACCAAGCCACTGGCCACAGCACCTCCAGCTCTCCAAGGCCAGGGCTCTATCACATATCTGTGCCCCAGCATGGAGTTAGGGGTGCAGCTGACACCACTGCACCTGGCACCACATCAGCTGCACTTGAGGGATGTGGGCAGAGGAAGGTGGCGATGGCTTTGCAGGCAGCTGGATGTGGTTGTGACCTTACTGGCTACAAACCATCCCTGTGCCTCCCATACAAATTACAGGATTGGCCTGTCTCCATTTAGAGCATTAATAACCTTGTTCCTCATGTTGTTGTTATCATTATTATCTTCTCTACAGGGATAGAAACACCTCAGGTGACCAAGTTCTGTTGTGGCAACAGCTTAAATCCTCTCTGACTCCTTCATGCAATCCTTGCCCCGTAAAAGGCAACTGCCAGGTATCAATTTCCTCAGCCTCATCTCTGAGTGCCAGAGGAAACAACAGTGCTTTCATGCTCTTTTGTTCTTGCTGCTATCTCCTGATCTGCAGATTGAATACATCACGCTGTCTTCTCCTAGCCTTGGTCCTGAGGCTGGATCAATGGGATTAAATTTCATCTTTGCTTACAACCTTTCATCCAAGACCTGACTTGAATAACATGCTGTGATGTCCCTCAGCATCCCGTGCTGCACCACAGCAGCCACCCATGTCCTCTTGCTTCTTTCCCTGGCAGCAGTTTCTAGGCTAGTTGTCCCAGGAGGACAACTGTCCCAATGGCACAAATGCTGCTGAGGCAGGACTGCTGTGACCCGAGTCATGACAAGTGCTATTGAGAGCCTGGAAATCTCTGAGAGGTGCCCACTGTCCCCTCTCCCTGTCCACAGTCTGTTTCTGAATTCACCAGGAAACAGAATCACAGAATTGTTAGGATTGAAAGGAAGCTTTGGAGACCGTCTTGTCCAACCCCCTTGACAACGCAGGGTCACCTAGAGCAGGTTACACAGGGATGTGTCCAGGTGGGTTTTGAGTATCTACAAAGACTCCACAACCTTCCTGGGCAGCTCATTCAAATGGAGCAGCTAATTTCAATGCAGACTGAAAATTCCCACTGCAGCCCACACTGCAAACAAGTCAGCCCTCTGCGCTGCCCTTAACATGCAGGAAAATTGCTTTTCAACCCTGCACTAACAAAAAGCAGCCATGCATCACTTACCAATATTGAGTTTCTTTATAAAAACATGGGTTTGCTCCGCTCTAATTGCTTCAAATGAAGCAATTGCATTATGCTCCCTCCCAGTCATTGTACCTTGCCAGAGGATGCTCTCCACCAGCTCGCGAAGTTTGCCCTCAACAGGGATTAGATCTGAATGCTCAGACAGCAGAAAAGTGTCTGCCCTGCCTGTCATACCTGGCTGGGAAGGATGGATGCAAACAGGCTCTCACAGGTTTTCCAGACTACTAACACCGGCTGAAGCTGGGGACCAGGAATCAACCAGGCTGGGCAGAGCTCCTCTTACAGCTTCACCAAGCGGTTCATTTAGAAAAGAGAGAGACCAGGAAGACCTTCTCTGTCAAGCAGAGGTGTTGCCATGCTACTTTCCTCACTCTCACCTCCTAACCAGGGCTTTTGGTGTGGTTTCTGTGTCCTGGGGCTCAGCCTGGCTCTGCTCCCATCCCAGCAGGTTCTCAAGCACCCAGGGGCTACCTGGAGTCTTGCAAACTCTGGACAGCAAGATGTCAGTTTGATGCTATACTAGCGCTTAGGGAGAAAATCAGAATAAATGTTCTTAAAGAGCTGGCATCCTAAAATATGATACAAGTTAGGCCATAACTCACCTGACCTTGTATTTCACATAATTTCTACTGACATTTGTCATTAATAAGCAGCCTGTCACTTCCCTCTGCTCCCAGGCTGATACTGCAGAGCATAGAGCATTTACCCCTGGGAGATACTCCCCATCCACGGGATACATCACTGCTCTGAGTTTATTCCCCCTCCTGCCACCCTTTTCCCAGGCACCATTCAGCACCCAGAAAGGGACAAAGGACCAAAGGGACTGGAACGTTTCTGCTTTGGGATGGCCCTGTGCTGAGGCACCAGCAGGGTTGGCACTGCTGGTGCAAAGGCTTGGAAACCTCTGAGCTCTGGCTTGGGGCTGGTTGCTCTCCTGCACCCCCATGCCACAGCTCTCCTGCACACACGCGCACACACACACAAACACACACATACACACTCCTGTATCTGGCTTTGATCTGCCCATTGCCATGGAAACAGTGGTGACATCAGGCACCGCTAACGTTATTCCAATGACTAATTGCTTTACCAACGGTGAGCCAAATTACTGAAACAATTTCCAGGCCCCAGAGATCTGTATTTAACATCCAGGAAGATGCCAAACAATGTCCCTTACCTGCAGGGATGCCGGGCAGGGCTGGAGGAGGACAGCTGGGGACCCTTGCCTGAGCTTGGATGTGTGGCACAGAGGGGCTGTTTGGGCTCCAGCCCACTTTTACTTTGAATCAGAATTTTCTGGGCTTCTTGAGAGCTATTTTGTACTTGTTTAAGGTGCCTGGGTGGTGCCTAGACTCTAATTTAGCAGGTACTCTTATTTTGTCATCTTGCAGGGATCTATGGTACTTGCTGTTACTGACAGCAGTCTAGCTGGTTTTTCTTCTCTCTTGTTCCCCTCTTTACATGCCTTTTTTTTCTCCTCTGTGCCTCTTTTGAGCTGAAGGCTCATAGGATGAGGATCCTATCATCCCAGAAAGTGCAGCTCCCCCAAGTTTCCACCACACTGGTTTGTGCCACCCTTGTGGCCATTCGTGTCTCTGGCTACACAATTGGAAGTGCCTGCTTGTTCCTCTCCATCACAGCAACTGCTTTTTATGCTCCTGAGAACCCTCCCCAGCTTTCATACCACTCTTGTGCCCAGAACCACTTCAGACAGAGCAGCTGTGTCTGTGCAGCTCAGAAAGGGATCAGCAACCCTACAGTACACTCCAGGATTTGCACCCGCATTTGCCAATGGCATGCTAACCCCAAAGATGAAGAAGAAACAGCTCAATCTGAATGGCAAGACTGAAAGCTGATATATCACCTGCCTGCCCACTACCACAAGGAAGGTGCAAGAACCCTTTCTGCCTCTGGCAGAACCAGAGAATCATAGAATGGTGGCAGGGACAACTTCAATCAGATCAGGCTGCTAAAAGCCCCATCCAATCTGGCTTTGAACAGTTCCAGGGATGGGGTATCCACAGTTCTGTGGGCAACCTGTGCCAGTGCCTCATCACCCTCACAGTAAACAATCTCTTCCTAACATGTTATCTAACCCTGCCCTCTTTCAGTTTAAATCCATTCCCTCTTGTCCTGCCACTACACACCCTTGACAAAAATCCATCTCCCTCTTTTTATAACCCTTTTAGGTACTGGAAGGCTGCTATAAGCCCGATCAACCCACAGGGAAGTCTGAGACATCCTACAACACAGTGTCTGGGATAGGGGAATCTGCTTATCCCTTCAGTACATAATTTCAGAGAATTCATCAGATTTCAGAACAAGGAAGAACTCTAGGAAGAAGGCTCTTTGCCAGGAGAGCTGACATGAGAGGCACTCAGGGGGTTAGCTGTTCAATTACTTTGCTTTGAAATAACAAATACCATAAAAAAGGCCCTAATCAGAGAACTCACAGGACAGGACAATGAAGCTCTTGCTCTCAGCAGACAGCAGACTTGTGCAGGGCTGTTTGTGGACTCCCTTTCTCTGAATCTGCTGGATCCTGGAATCATCTGATTAAAACAAAAATGAAAATGAAAAAAACAGGCCAGCTCTGTATGTTTATTCATTTAAATATTTTAAATCCCATCCTTAAGGGTATGTGATAGCTTATTGCATCAGCAATTTGTAACTCCTGGCTCCCTACAGCATCCTAACTGTTTATGGCTCTGTGTTATTTACTGCCTGACACTGAAATAAGAAACATTATGAAAATTTGTTAAGGAGTTATTCAGGCACCCTGGATGCAGTGCAGCAGTGTTCACATCGCTCTGATGCATCCAGCTCTCCACTGCTCAACCTGCAGGTGGGGCAGCAGCACTCCCTCCTCCCTCCCTCCCAGCAGCATCCTCCTCCGAGCCTTCCAGGATGGCAGAGCAGACACTGACTGGGCATAATCATCTTAATGAGTGGCAGACACTGATTTCACCCTGTGCCGCTCTAGGAATCTTTAATTACATCAGGAGGCACCACTAAGGCAGAGCCATTTCTCCCTGTGACTGACTCCTCGGGGACATCCAGCCGTGGTGCACCTGTCCTTAGGAATTATCCCAGTGCATTCTTACAGGATGAGTATATATATGCATGAATATATTTAGCACAGCAGCCCTACTCATAGATCCCCATCCATCACAAAACGTCAGGCCCTCATAGAATGACGTACTTTAAGAACGGACCTGCTGTTTTTTCACTGACAGACAAAAACTTAGTATTTCCCCCCTTTTTTTTTTTCCTTTTTCAACACAGAAGTGCACTTTCCCATGCTAAACAGACAGGTTTCCCCGTGGGCTGCCAGGGGCTCTGGCTGCAGCCCGTGGCGGATGGTGAGGGGGAGCCCCCATCAGCAATTCCCCATTAATAGAGTCATTTAGGCAGCCGTCCCCCGCAGTGCCCATTAACACACACGAGAGAGTGCCCGGAGGTGAGAGCTTCACTAATCAAATGTGCTATTAAGATCCTAATCCATTTCATTAGCCCATTTCATTTGACACTTAGTGAAGCTCAGAGATGCTCTGTGCAACAGGGTTGAAGCCGCATGGCCTGTCCCGTGGAAAAATAATCCTTTTTATTAGACCCATAACTCCCTTTTATCCTTTATTAGTTTTTTTCACAAGCCAAAGGATGCTGAGGATGTGCAGCTCTGGCAGAGAGGCCATGGATTTTCCCTTCCTGTGTGAGCATGTCATCACATGGATTGTAAGATTGGGAGGGATCCACAGGCAGCAGCAATATCAAAAAAAGAGGAAAAAAAACCAAACATAAAAACAAACAAGAACAACCTTAAAAACAGGCCATCTGATTATTTGATCACATATTAGTGGACCATATTTTGTGTTATGGTTATGTTATCGAGATGAACCTCCACTGAATGTTTTGGAGACCAAAATGATTGAATACTGTGGCCCCATCTGAAATAATTTCTAATTTTTCTCTTCCTTTGATTCACAGCCACTCGAGAAGGTCTCCAAGTTCAGCAGAGAGGTGGGATGAGGAAAGAAAGAAAGATTGTTCAGGAGGCTGATAAACCTTCAAGCTGAACTTGCACCGGGGTACATCAGGCAGAGAGGCTGACACTGCCTAATTCTGTATCACTTCTTCAAAACAAATGAACATGATGATGCGTGACTCTGCCTGGGAGCTCTACACGACTGTGGGGATTTTGTGCGTGGGGAAAGGTCTTAAGCAATCAGATAAGCAGGTCTTCAGTTATCAAATAAGATTTCCTAAATATATACACTTCCCACACAGAAAGACACTTGAAACTGCATTAAAACTTCATACTATTAAAGAAATACTTTAGGAAACAATAACTTTGTGAATATAATATTCATCTCAAGGACTAGGTGGTGGCAGTTCTTCGGAAATAGCTGGGAAAAAATGCCTACATCTCACTGAAATGTTCCCACTGAGTAAAGCTGAAATGTTCCAACTGCAGGATCAGCAAACTCTTACCTGAAAGTAGCCTTCTGCCTGGGGCTCTGAGGGTTCTCTGGGAGCTGTCCCATGTGCCAGCAAGCCTTTCAGCCCATGCATTGTCACTAAAACCTCCCCAAGCTCACCCCAGAGGATCACTGCTGCTGCTCCCTGGCAGGAGAGATGATACACTGGCAGCATCCAGGCTAGGTGGCAGCCTGTTCCTCGCTGACCCAGACTGGTAGGGCTTGAAGCAAGTAGATGCAACCCTGGAGCACCCTGTACCATCCTCCCCTGGCCGCACAGCCCTACTGGCAGAGCCCCCAGGTCTGCCCAGCTCACCTTGCTCAAGAGCATACCATTGCCCCTGGTCCAGGACAGCAGCACACACCTGTTTCCATCCCCGAGCAACATGTGAGAAGAGAGGAGGTACAGCCTGGTGACATCCTCCTTGCTTTTTCTCGCTGGGTTTGCTACTTGAGATGGGTAAACAGGGAGAGGCCCCATCCCCAAAGCCAGAGGTGGCAACGGAAGGGATAAGCAGTAGTTGGAGCATCTCTTACAGCAGGACTTGTAGGGGGACTCAGGGCCTTTTGATAATTTATTAGCATACAGAGTCCCCGCAGCCAAAACAGCAAAATTCCTGTTCCTTGCTCTGTTCTAACCCATTTCTTTCAAGGCAAACAATTTCTGAGAAACTGATGGGACAAAAAAAATACTTCAAAAAGCAGTTTTACCCTTAGAAATTGAATGCCATCTACTCCCTCAGCATTGCTCAGGGTATTTACCTCCCCCTGTGCAGCCAGCTCCTACCTGTGCCCACCGGGATCCCCAGGCAGCCACGGGCACTGCTGTGCTCCAGAGGGTTCCTGACAGAAAAACAGAGCTCAAAGCCGAGGGCCACATTGCTGTGCTTGGGAAAATGGTGCTGAGAGAGGGGAGAAATGCACAGCATTTCTGGTGGGGAGGGCAGCTGGATGGCAGGGAGCTCCAGACCCACCAGCCCTGCCCTTAGCAGTGCAGACAGGGCCAAGTGCACGTCTAGTCAGGGCTCGTGTGTGAGAGCAGCAGCAACAAAGGATGTAGGCAGAAATGCTGACCTGTAGCTAGAACAGGGGTGAATGTCCCCATGAGCACCTCAGTGCAGGCTTGGTGGGCTCCACATTAAATACTCACAGCACGACTGTGTTAAGCACTGTCAGGGCAGCACCAAGGAACTTTCGCCCCAGGTTATCTCTTCAAGTGTACGAGAGATGTTTTTTTGAAACACCACCACCATCTCCAAACACAATTAAACACAGGCAAGCGAAAAATTCCCACTGAGCAGTGAGACCATAAATCACTCCCATCCCTCTCCCCGCCAGCCACAGAGGCTGTAGCGTGGCCATGGCTGGTGGGCAGCAGCGCACTCTTGCAGAAAGCGTGCTTTCCAACCCCCTTGGCACTGCAATCTTCTTTCTCTCTGGGAAGTTCCACAGCCTGGTGAGCCCGTCCCTGTCCCCATTGCAGCTTCTGAGGGAGCAGCAGGGCTGTGCATGCCCGGGGCTGGGCTTGGCTGCAGCAGCACATCCCTGTAGCACCCTTAGAGGGATGGCAGGTCAGGGTGACACTGTCTGCCCCCACTGCAGTCCTGCCCTTCCCATCCTGCAGCCTCCTCCTTCCCCACAGCACTTGCAGTCCAAATCACAACACCTGACTTTCTACCGTGACACAAATTTGTGTTCATCCCGTGCCAAGAGCCACCATTCCCCTGGCCCAGCCTTGGAGGTACAGACCCCAAGTGTGTCAATGAAAAGCCCTTCTTGACTTAGCTAGATGAATTACAGCATGATATAAAGGCCTATTAAAAGCTGCTTTCTAGAACAAATGCTACCCCCGTGGCTAATCAGCAGAATATTTCCTTCGTTGAGAGACAAAATTAATATCGCTGTTTGGCAGATGCAACGATGCCAAGCAAATAACTTGCAATTGAGCTTTATTGTTATGACGCCTTTTGTTGCTGGCCTTGGCCTCGAGAGGGTAGCAATGAAATTGGGAGAATACAAATGGAAACCTGTAAGAGCTTGAAATAAATAAATGCGTGCCCTGAAACTGTGGGGAGCCAGGGATTAATAGGGGACATGAGTTTTCACAGCACAGGCTGGCCATGCTGCCCTGTCCCCTGTGGTGGCACCCAGCAGGCAAGGGGACAGGCATACAGCCTTGGCCAGGACATCTCCTCCAGCCCCCAGGCAGTCCAGACCCTTGGCTGTGGGCTTTACAGTGTATTTTCATTTTTAAAAGGGGTTTGTGGAGAAGACACTATATCAGCAGCATGAAAGCTGGCATTAATCAAGGGCGATAGCATGGTCTCCTTGCTGGTGGTTAGTACTAAAAAATACATATTAGCATTTTTAATATTAATGAGTATAAACAAGAAAGATACTGTTATAAAAATTAATTAGAAAGCTCATTTACTTAGAGGACACTAATGAATTAATATCCATCTCGGAGCACTGAAGCATTCTTACAAAGTGAACCTCCACAGGCTCGTGGCTCGCCCACGCTTCACACCACACATCCAGCAGATGTGGGACACTCTTCTCTCAGTTTGGATCAGGGGCTAATCCTGCTCCAGGAGTCACAGACCTCCTCATGCCAAACACAGGATGAACTGTGCTTCAGAGCTCACCGCCAGCCTAAGGCTTCTTCCCGCTCCCTGCTGAGCCCATGGCAGGAGCGGGCTTTTTTATGGCATTTATGGTGCAACCTGGACCAGCCAAGTCATTCCAGAGCCTGATGCTGTCGAGGGATGGGGCTGAGCCAGCACAAGAGGCAGCGATTTCTATGCTTACAGAAAACACAAAGGCTTTTACCTGCCTTTCATCCCTCCCTCGCAAGGAGGCTACAGCAGCAGAACAGCTTTCACACAATGCTCCATGGCTAATCTGGTTCAACGGGGAGTCCTCACGTAATAGCAACCCAATAAAACATCTGTCTACTGCCTTTCCATGGCCAGATCCCTCATGCCCTGTGTCCTTCTGGGACCTGGCTGTCAGCACAGTCCTAGCACCCCTTTGCTTATGGCCTAGGAAAACTGCAAGTCCTACAAGAGACTGGCAGGATTAAGCAAATTCCTTTACTTGCACCCCCCAAGTGCTGGAGATTCTGCCAGCTGAGCAGAAAATGGCAGAAAATACCAGCTTTTTACCTTGGATTTGTACTTGTAACATAAAGGATAATTTGGTGGCTCCTGCAAGAAAAGCCCAAGGGCAGGCACAGTCCTGCTGTGCTGACTCTCCCCCCGCATCCCGCTCCCTGCCGGCACTCCAGTCGTGCTCCACTGAGCCATTTGGTATTTCCAGAAGATTCGCAGCTCTGTTCCCTCCAGAGCAGCTGTGGGCTGCTGCAAGGCAAAGGAGGCATCTTGTGAAACAACCAGGCTGAGTTAATAAGGTCAGATAGGAGAAGGAGTGCATTAGTAGGGACTGAGAGCCTGCTTTGACACTACCCCAGTAAATCTCTTGTTTGCTTGTCTCTGATGCAGGCAGCCATGCTCAAATATTTCTTAGCTGTATTTCATGCTAAATCAAAGCATGAGCCACCAAGGGACCTCAGCTTTGTCCCAGCCTCACTGCCTGGGCTGGCTGGGGGACCATGCCTCTCCCCCTCTCCCTGCTGCCCCACTCAGCCCCTGGACGCCACAGGGCATTGCTTTCCACAGGTGCTTGCTCTCCCTTTGTTCGTGTTCAGTGTCTAGACGGACCTGCACAAGCAGTATTTCTTGGTGAGTAGCAGGCTTTGCAGCCCTGCAGAAGAAAGCAAATCAGAAGGACTGGAGGCAGAAACTAAGATTCATGCTGGGAAATAAGATGGCACAGTTAACAGTGAAGGTACCTGCCTGCGACAGCTCCTTGCCTCAGTGGGACACAGCCACCTCATCACTGGGGGATGATGGTGCAACTGGCAGAACTATTTGTATGCACAAATCCCACCAGAGCCAGAAGCTGAGGCTGGGACAGGCATCCCCAGACCAGGCCAGGAGCTTGGACATGAGACATGACACAGTTCCCACACACTGCACACCTTCGTTTTTCCTGCCTCCTGTTTCAAAGCAGCCAGGGAACAAACTCCCTTAGGGATAGGGATCTAGTCATGGCCTGGCTGCTGGGACACAGGGTGGGGACCTGGTGAAGTGACCAGGAAGATGAGAGGTTTCTCAGCCTAGCGGCGAGACGTCATCCCCAAGGGCTGTCAGTCGAGGAGCAGTAGTACTGGCAGACTGCTCCATATGAGCTGTTGGCTCCAGAAGGTGAAGCGTGAGGGTGAAAGACCCAAGGCTCTCACTGCAAGTGGCTGAGGGTCAGAGGAGAGGGAGCTCAACCATCAGGCATGTGTTAACTCCTACTGAGCCTGCACCACGCTGCCACACACACGCTCACACCAACTGCTAGCAGCTCATCCTCCAGCAGGAGCTGGTGGAGGAATCCCACAGGGAACCCAAAACGCTCTAGGCTGGAAATCACTTCTCCCAGCAGCTCTTATTTTTAAACATAGGTTGCAGCCCTTATTTACCAGCAGGCGCAATGTTGTCGGGAGCAGTGACTGCAGATGCCATGCTCGCCTTTTGCAAAGTAAACCTCCTGTTTTGACTGCCAAGCTGATTGATGCTCAGTTATTTGGGGAGGAGTATTTCCAGCTACACAGTGTGAGCCAGAGTTATCAGCCAATTAAGTATTTATGGCCAATTCCATTTTCCTAGCAAGATGCTTGGAAAGCAAGCACCAGTTACATCAGAACAATGGGTTAAACTGTGCTCTTCTATAAACACCTCCATGCTGGCCTACCAGAACCTGCACACAGAGAAGTCCTGTAAAAGCTTCTCTTAAGGCTATGCTTGAAAGCAATACATCACCAGAGTGTAGTTTAAACATTGCAGCAGTAACTCAGCCTGTCTTCAGTGAAACATCACCAGAGCATGAAGACAAAGGCCAGGCACTCCCAGTTCCACAAGGAGGTTTAGATGTGACAGGGGCTTCACACAGACAAGCTGTGCTGGGAGCTGTCAACAGGTGAACATCTGGGACAGCTCTTCACTGCCTGACCCGTCAGGTGAACCCCACATGCAGCATCTCTGCCAGGTGCTGATTTAACTCTCCTTTCCTACTTTTCCACATGGGCCATCGCCTCTAATACAGTCCTCTCTCCCTAACATAATTTAGAAATCCTGTATCCAAATCCAAACTAAACTAACTTCATTTAGGATGCATCAACAGGGAGAACTTCTGCTGTAGCTTCTTCAAAAAAGCAGAAACCAAACCAAACCAAACCCTGATGCCTATTTCAGACCTTAGAACAGCATCACCATGAGCCTTCCCCCACCACTGGAATATAACAACCAATTGCACACAATGCAATACTCAGCTTCCGCAGACCATAACCACTCTTCTCTGTTCAACTCTATCAAAAATGTTAGGGCAGATTCTTGTTTTCACAAGGAAATGTACAACCAACACGGTAGTATGGCAAAGGACAAACCCTTAACAGCTTGGTGTCTTGGCTTTTGGCCAATTTCTGTGAAGTAATGATTAACATTTACCCAGCATGCAGGAGCCCATGAATGACATGTACTGCTTGAGTCATCCTCGGCCTGTCACAGCATCTGCCAGAGACCAACCAGTCACTTGGCTACAGGTTGTCACACGTCTTCTCCCAGGACAGCCATTCCCCCTTCTGCAGCATCCTCAGCTCCTGACATGGGGCCAAGCCCTGCTGACACAGAGGGTCACTGCAGCCTTTAAAACTGCTGGGCTATGATGGTGGGTGAGAGAAGTCAGCCTAAACAAGGAAACCAAAATACTCCATATGCTGTGGTAATAAACATCTATTGGTTCATAGGTTGTATCCCGTTAAGTGTGACTGTGGTCACCCAGTTCATATTCCTGCCCTCACTGCAGCTGGTGTTAATGCAGGGATAATTTCTTAGCTTTTAAGCTTATCAAACAGCATCTTTCAGCAGTACTGGAGAGATAGCTGATGCCTGGCCACACTCATGAGGGCTGGAAAGCAGCTGTATTTCAGGTGCACTGATATGCCTCAAAAGCCATCCAAAGTTGTGACCAGCCACCAAGGCATGACCACAGTTCTGTCTCTGTGTGCCCAATTCCTGTGGTATTTAAAAGACAGACTTCACAAGAAAACCACCCTCCAAAATACAATGAGTGAGAGCACCATGCCCTTGGAGCACCTCCTGCTTTGTACTCCTTGTGCTGGTGCTGAGGAGAGGGGCAAAGGAAAGATGAGACTGCAGGGATTGGTTTTAAAAACACTGCCAGCACAAAATGCCCCACTGACCTTCAGCAGGGACTGCAGAGTAGCTGCTCTGGTTTAAGCTAATTGGTCCCTGAAACAAAAGGCAGTGGAAAATTGGTATCAGAAAAACCATACTTGCCTATGCTCTTAGCATGAGGTGTCTGCCAGCACACCCTTTCCACGGGTGAAAAGGTGATCTTTTAACCTGCCTCAGCTGCAGCCGCTCTCAAAATACAAGCCAGGACAAGCAGCTCCTGCTCCCCCTGGCTCTCCTGACAGCTTCAGCGGCCACCTCATCACAGCAGCTTATGTCTTGCAGCAAACACAGCTGTCTGCGAGTCACTGTAGGCACTTCTATACATCACACACACACATACTGAGCACTGCCACTCTTGACATTCCACCAGAGGGAAAAATACTTCTTCAGGGTCAAGCAGGGCAAAGGCACTGCCAGTTGTGGTCTCTGCTGAAGCAGGGGTCCTTGGATGAACACTGAAGCACACTGTGCTGAGTGTGTGGTGACAAGAATCGATACTAGGAAATAAGTCATCCCAGAAGTGACTACTGTCAGTTCAAGTGGACAGCTACATAATACATCGTGGGCATTAAGCCAACCCTGATAAGCCATGGCAAGGCATGAGCTAGACCTGCACTTAAATTCAAGTGTTCTTGCCATGCTTAGGAATATCTGCACACTCTCCTCTGCCGAAAATCCCAGAACAAAGGATCTTTTGAGGGCAATGTTTTTAAACTGAAATGTGATGCAGTATGAAAATTTCCTTATATAAAAGCTAAAGGAGGATCTGAAATGCTCAAAGAGAGATAGACTGGTGCTGCCACTTTTGTTAGTTCTAGGATATACTGTTTCTCTCCCATTCATGAATAATTTTCTGTGAAAGCTGTGTCTGAGTAATTCCTCTTGTGCATTGAATGTCAGCAGCCCTGGATCCAACACCCGCCCAAAGCTGTACCAGCCTGAAACAGTTCTGAGCTTGGTACCCTGCACCTACAGAGATGGCTTGGAAAGCAAAGCAGTGTGGACTGACTTTTTAAGGCCATGGATACTCTTCCAGGAGCAGCAGCCTGGGGACACTTGCCCCAGAATGGATCTCACCAGCCCACAGAGGTTTTATGCTCCAGGAGTTGGTCACTCCCTGTTCCAGCTGACAGCAGGCACATTGGTTAAGACTGACAGACTTGGACAAAATACACAAACACCCCACTCTCAGGCAGTGTCCCATCCACACAGGGGTGACTAGAGTTGAGGTCTCAAGCTGAGAACTGCCCTTCCCACCAGACTTGCTCAAGTTTGGTCCTTGGACAAATGTCCAGGCCCACGTGGAGGAAAGGCTGTCTGAAACTTGGCTCACGTTAAATTGAGCTTGTACACTCCTGGCCTGCCAGCAATCCTATGATCAACTGGCTGAAACCAGGGCAAGCCAGCCTTCCCTGTGTGGCTCTCCACTGACATTTCCATTGCCATTCATTTCTGCAAGATTTGAACGAGAACCAATATGGGAAGTGCTGATGAGCAGGGTCTGGAAGCACCTGATATTTCCTTGAAGAGATCTGAGCCTTGTCCACCCACCCCATCTGCACATCATCTCCCCACAGAGCAGCAATCAGCCTGGAAGGAGGTCCTTAAAGGTGCTTACCTTTGGCTGCTCCGAGCCAAGAGCAACTGGCAGTCAGTGACACCACCAAGCTGGGGTAGCAGACAGAAATCCAGATGGAGGAAAGCCCACTGCTCGCAGCTATTCACAAATGAAAAGCAAACTGTTGGTTTTTAAATATATTTATTCCTGAAAGTGTACAACCAGAATATAAAAATATTGCTTCGTGAAACCAAAACAGAAAACAGAAGGAAACAAAGGTCAAAGGAAAAACATTTTCATGTGCCAAGGGAAGAAGCCTCCAGAGACAGAACTTGGAGACTTATCAAGCTTGGAAGCTAAGGTCATATTTATATATCACAGAAATTTCCTATAGCAGATCCATAAGTTATGTATCTCATTGTGACTCATAACTTGATGGAATGGGTTTCTAGTTTGTTCTGTTTGAGAACCCAATTATTTCAAGTGCATCACACCAGTAAATAAAATCGGTGCACTGCTTTATTTACTATTAGGCATTTGTTTATCGTGACTGCATTATAGCTGCCACAAATACTCAAACCAGCTGAATTAAAACAGCATACCTTCTTTAATATTTCCAATCTCTCTAAGCCTTGGTACTTCACATGTTCTCCAATACTTGGATTTTTCTGACTAATGAACTCTTCCATTTGCTGGAAAATATTGAATGCAATTAGTACTTCAATGCACAGCCTCAATGTATGCTGTGCCTAGCAGCTCAGCACTGTAAAAGAGCCCAGTGCTTGGCATAAGAACTAGAAATCCAGAAGATAAAAGGGAGATTTATGCACACTCCCACCAAGGCCTAATGCAGAATTTAATTGGCAAGGTTAGCAATAGAAGGGCTGCAGAGAGAGCCACTGAGGTTATGGCCCTAGTGCAAGTCACAAAGCAGTAACAAGTTATGATTCCCAGGCTAAAAAATTAGAAATTACATTTAGTTCCTCACCTCACACTCCCCCATGCCAGGCTGCACAATGTGTTCTGATCAAGTCAGTCTATTCCTTTGCTCTTCTCAGTCCAGCTTTATCTCCTCAAGGGGAGATACAAATCACTCCATCCAACCCTTCTGCAATTTCATCCAGCCTGTGCCGGCACTCCTCCCGCAGCTGCTCCAGCTCTCTCTGCAGGCTGGCCTCTCTCATCTGCAGTTCTCTGATCACCTCTGTAGCACTGACAGCTGAAACACGCTCCTTGGATATAGACTGGCCAAAACCCATTCTGCTGGCAGGATGTTTGCTTCTCAACACCAGCCTGCACAAACCGTGCATTTTATTTTTGTTTGGAGCACAAAGGTGTGTAAGATCTAGCAGCTTCAGCTCAACACTTTCCTGTATCTTTCTAGCAGTGGCAGAGAAACCCTCCTTCTGTAGTTCTTCCTCTCTTGCCTTCACCTGCAGAGGGAATAAAAAAAAGAGAGAAAGAGTGTGGTACATTTCTATGAAAAAAATCCTCCCACCAGGAAACAACACAAAATGGCATGTTTGGACTAGGATGTACCAAAAAGAAGAGCCAACTGTGAGAACAAACTAAAGCGTGTGGCAGTGAAAACTGAATTAAGCTAACATGTGCTTTCTATCAGGCAGCAGCCTCAGTAACCAAAAAGCTGCCTGCAGTCATTTGTTTGCAGATTCCCAGTCCACCAGCCCCTCCACTGACGACGAACACACAAGGGCTCTGCATGCTTCCCTCTGACTGAGGAGTGGCTTTGGCTTCAGACCAAAACACACGGAGCAAAAGGGGAGACCCAGCAGTGCGACCTTCAGCACTGTAGTGCTTTAAGCCACCAGGTTGTCATAACAGATTAATTGCCTCGTGAATAACAGCATTATTTCAGTTTGCAAATGCTTTCTGCACTTGGCAAGGCTAAAAAGTAGGGATGACAACTGTAAACTAGCAATTCCTTAATTCTCCATTCTCATTATGGGGTAACAATTAGGAAAAGGAAAATAATGGAGCAGAGACAAAGAAGTAGAAGCCAAGACCAAAATCAGTCTCAAAATGAGTACCAGGCAGCGCACTTCCACTGAAGACAGACCCCAAAAATCAAAGGCTTTTCTCGTGACAACTGAATCACAGTCCAGATGATAAAAGCCATTGTATATACTGGGATTTCTCCAAAGCATTTGGCTTAACATTATCTAACATTTGATTTGAAGAACTTGCAAGATGGTAACTGTCTTGCCAATCTTACTAGTGGATTAAATATGAATTCAGTGACTCATCTCAAAATGCACTTGTCAGTGGGGAAACATCAGTAAGAGGTACCCTGCTCTTCAGGCCTTCAGGGAAATGGTTCTTGGTCCAATGGGATTTTCTGTTTCTGCTACGGGAACAAACAGTTCAGTCAGAAAGCAGCGAAGTTTCAGAAAAGCGATGCTGCCTCTGCAACCTGCACAAGTCCCAATGCTCTCCTGAGACTTGTGCGCAGTTCTGGAGTTCACGCTTCAAAAAACCACAGGTAAACACAGAGTAAGATTCAAAGGCAGGTCACCCAATGACCCACAGCTCAGAAAACAAGCCTTAGAGTAGGAAACTTCAAGAGTTCAAAATATTCTGTTCATGGAGACACATATAATTTGTTTTACTTCCTAAAAGAAAGTGGAAAAGAAGGTGGTGAGAGACCAGACTTTGCTGACAAAGCCATATGAAGATCAAATGGATGAAAATTCGAGTTAGATATTCAGCTTCAGAGTAAGACATTGTTTCCTACTGTGAGGATAATGAACCATGAAATGCTTCACTGCAGCTCCAGGGATGAATCCTTTGGCCAAAGCTCAACTCAGGTCAAGCTCAGTGCTAATGATACCCCTTCCAGCCTTGAAATCACTCTGCAACCCCTCCCCTTCCTGGCCGCGGGTGAAGCTGAACAACTCCTTGGGGTTTTAAATCTGCGGATCCGCATTAAGATATCGGTACCTCACACATTAGGGCTCTGACAAGTTCCCTGTAAAGTCAGGGATATTTTGGCAGCTCTCTGAAGCACCAGAGATCAGGCAGAGCTCAAAGCGGCAACAGCTGCAAGGACAAGAGTCCTAAGGTAGGAAAGCCCCCTCGCCTTTGCAGCACTCAAGCTACAGCTGCTCAGGGTCAAACCAGCTGCCAAATCTGGAGAAAAAGGGATTTTTTTTCCCCCATAGATCAGTGGGGAAGGTTTTATTACTGAACAAGTTCAGAAGCTTATGACATGCAGGGGATCAGTCTACATTTTTTTTACAGTGTGAAACGCTACAGGTGCAAGGGCTGCACTCACAGTTAAATTTCCCCACTGACACCAACTTCACCAGGGCCTCACTCACTCATCCCACATCTTCCTTCAGAATATTTTCATGAGTTATGTAGCCAAGTAATTAATCCTCTCCATAGTCTTCTGATGAGTTATTCTCAGCCTTCAGCCTCCGCTTAAAAAAGATTAAGAAAATCAATCAAATCAGAAAAGGAGTAAATTTCTCTGAATTTTTGCTAACACATTAAAGGCTTTATCGATGCAAAACCATCTGTTAAAAGAGACCTCTGTTGATTAAGGCATTTAAATAGAGAACTGAAGCTAAAAGAAGTCTATCTTTGTCCTTGTCCAAGAACCAGGAGCCCCTCTTTATCATAATCCCCAAGGAATCCCAGGACATCTCTTGCTGTTGGCTAAAAGAATATCTGAGGTCCAATTCCCTAACACCACTTTAGAAGGAACAAAACTGAAAAAATAAATTCAGTGTTATCTGGTCTCCCCACAGCCAATGAATAAATGGAAAATTATGTTTGCACAAAGTGGATTTAACACTGGAATCCAGGATGGGAAAAATTTCCTGTTACTTACAAATAAAAACATCACTCAGCAAACAGAACCCACAAAATGTTATTTATTTTTCCCATTAAACTCAAGCAGAAACCTAGTAGGGCTGTATAAAAGCATTCTTAATGAAACATAGGTTTTCATGCTTTCCACTGGTCAAAACTGGAGAATTTTATTATCCATTATGCAATGCCCATGATGGAGGAGCAGCATGCTCCTCTCAGCACTAAGTGCATTGAGTTCTAACTCACAGCAATAGTAGGGATAAGAATTACTATATGGAAGCAGGAGCAGCTGTAAGGAAAAGGAAAACAGCCTTAGAGACAGGCAGTCAGGGAACTGTAATAAATTCCTACATCCGAGTATCAGAAGGGCATTGCACATACTGTTTTCTATAAAGAGGATCAGTATTTTCTGGGATACCATTAGAAAAATTTAAGAGGGGAAATTTTCAAAATAACGAATAGGAAAGAAGAGAACAAGTTTAGCAAAGCACTATTTATTTCCTATCAGCACAATCTGCAGTTGGAAGGCTACCTCAGTTCTTTTCTGCACTGTTATTCCTGGAAGACTCTGCAACCATATGTATGGCCACAAATACTCTTGTTGCAGTTTATAGATTTCAATTTCTAAAAATCTCTCAGGGTTACCTTCAAGCAATATCCTTTAGTCTTCACATCCTGAATGCTTGTGAAAATACTCAATAATCTCCTCCTGTATGGTTAATTGATGCTCTCTAACAGCTTGCTATCTCCCATTAGTCAGCACACAATGATTATTCTCCTCTGCAAAACAATCTCAATAGACCACTTTGTATTAAACAAACATATCGTAAAAGATAGGAGTCTCAGCATTTTGTGCCTGCCCATTTCTATCCCACAGCTCTGCCTTTCAGCCTCAATCTACCAGCTGGAATTTGAATTCCCAATTAGGTGCGTACCGCTGTCTGACAACTCCTGCACATCCTCTCAAATAAATACAACAACATGATAATCATCGTTTCCACTTCTACAGAATCAACTTCATCCCAAAGGGAGCTTGTGTACTTTGAGAAAATCCACTCCAAACATAGAGGGAATCAGCTGATGAAGAATCAGCATCTTCAAAATGACACATATCCCGCTCTGCGGCAGGTACTGACCTGGTTAGTTGTTCACAGCTGAGCAGCCGCTCACAGACACTGAGCCCCTGGAAGTGTGCTGTCCCTCTGTCACTCCAGCATCAACGTATCCTACCAGGTTTCACTCTCCCAAGACCATGATAAGCAAGCAGGAGCACATAGGTGTCCTCACCAGCTCTACAACGGCCACAGATGGACAGATGCCATGAGTGCACACTGAGGCAAATACTCCTGCTGGGTTCCTTCCAGCTCTTCACCTCACCCTGTCACCAACCACTGTTTGGGACAGGATAGTGGACAAAATGTCCTGAGTGCTCCTAAATGTTTTCTTTTCAGTAATTTCAGTCTTCAAAAGGTACCAGAAACTAAAAGCTAATGGGAAAACTATAATAACTTTCAAGTTCTAAGAATAAGCCAAGCTAGTGGAGTTGCAGATAGCAGTACTGCATCTTGGATCAGACTGAAAAGGGACCAAAATGACAGACAGCCTGTGCTGCCCTTCCCAACCAAACCTGGCACAGTGCAAAGGGTTGCAGTGTGCAGATGCACAGATACTGCTGGCAGATTCTCATACAGGAATATGCAAAGGAATAAGCACTTATTAAAACAGATCTCTTCAACACTGGCCGGAGGGTGGGCAGAGACAGCTGCCTTCTAGTTCCTGACATGGTGGGATCCAGCCAGGCAAGACACCCATCAAGTGTGTAAAGAATTTACCATCTCCCCAGGACACCGTTATGACAGATGCTGCATTTCCAAAAACATTCAGGCTGACATGTGATTGAGGAAAATGGCCAAGCCAAAACAGAAAAGGATGGGCCCAGGCACAGAGCTGGAAAGGGGAACATGCAAAGGTGAAGTGCATCTAAAAAACAGGCTGAGCAGCAGGCAGCTTGGCTCAATCCCCACCATGGTGGATTAACTTCTGCACTAAAGCACAGAAGGGACTTCAAGCCTGCAAATACCTACAAACATAATGAACTTCCCCAGCACTTCCTCATCCCTACCTTCTCTGAAATGTCTTCTAAAGAGAGAGACTACTGGCTATCCTTTTCATTCAGGCAGCTATCCCAGCTATTTTCAGCTCTGGGAGTCCTCTGGTTTTGAATAAACCTTGTGAGTTCAGTGGGCAATCATGGAAAAGGTAACGAGTCACATATTTAAATTAAGCTGCCTTCCAGTTTTTTCGCATGCTCCACTGTTTTGAGGCCAGAACAGTAATATCCAGATTCACCTCCCCTGGACACCTGATAATTTGTCATGTGGACAGCCCCAGTCTTTCCACTGCCCATCCTGTGAAGCTCTGCTTCCATCAACTGCTTAAGATGCCCTAGATATTTAGCTCACTTGATCTCTCCTCAAAGAGGAGAACTTCTAACCCCTCAGCTTCTCAGCTGAGGGGTTAGAACTCATGAGCTTCTCAGAGCTTTGTGTTTCATTTTGCAGGGCTCAGAAACATCCCAGAAAAGCTCATCTCTCTCATAGTTTTAATAACTCGTGAATGAAAACTGTAGCAAAAGTTATGCACAAAATGGTTCTTTTTCTGCTAGGAAGCAAGCTGAACACGAACTTATTTGGAGGGAATTTTACCAACATCCCAAAGAGATGCTAAGAGACCTAGATAACCACATCATGTTACTTAAATCATTTCCAGTAACGACCTAGCAAAAGTGACAATCTTTCAAATGCTGGAAGTCAACATTTCAGCCTGTTAAAATTTCACATGGCAACATGAAAGCCTCAGAAAGCAAATAAACACTCTGCCTTGCAGTTAAATCCTTGAAGGAAACTACTAGTTAGAGATGGAGGTTTAAAAAGCAGCAGGAAGGGAAGGTCCAAACACCTGCTTTGAGGAAGAGCATGAGGAGAGGCACAGGAGCATTTCCATTTTATGATCATGTTGTTGTCAGCTTCAAAGAAGGCACAGCAAACCAAATGGCTGGAGTTCCTTTTGAAGTGGATGATAAAGCCCAGAATCATGTCATTATTTTTAAGTCACAATCTCTTTGTATTATTCTAAGAGTTTTACAGGAACGGCCACAACAGTATTGTTTAGAAAAACACACTGTCAAAGCCTAGAAATGGCCAGTCCTATCTGTCCACTCCTTCTCTTGTATTTCTCTCCTGAACAGGGAGAAGACCCCACGTGCATGCAGGATGAAACACAAATTATCCTTGTCATGCTGTACAGATAGCACAGACTGCAATGCCTGTCTCTGCCAGAAAACACAGTGCAGCCTGCTCCTTTGTGCTTCCAGTCACAAGGAACAAACAGGAAAATCTCAGATCTTGTCTTTTTGGGTTAGAGAATGAAAGGAAATTAGGAAATATAATTGGATGCAACATCCAAGCCACCAAGTCATGCTCCTTTGCTATCAGGGCACAATAACCCAACTTGTTTCATAAACCCATATAGTTCCTCTGAAAACACCACAGAGCATTTGACTTGCAGAATCTTTTACTTCTAAAGAAAGCTCATTTCCAAGCTTTATTTTAAAGCTATCACATCTAAGACGGCCCCTGCACCTGGGGGGTTGAAAAGGATGAAGTGAAATATTACATGCTTGGAAATAGAAGATTAATGACGGGTCAGACTGCAGAAACAAAAGAGACCTGCCAGGCCAGCCAGTGCACTCACCTGCCTGTCTCCAAACAGCTCCCCAGCACATTCCAATATCCCAAGTATGGGGTCCCCAGTCTAGAGGAGCTGCCCAGAGCTCCCAGTCTCCACGTAAACTGAGTAGACTCTCATTCAACAGACAAGCATCAATTTTAGATAAAGATCTATAAGTAAAAAATGAAAGTGGGATAAGCAGGGAGATATTGGCATCGCTCAGAGACTGCCGATATGGTGGTTGTGTAGAAATCCTGACAGCTGACCACTGGAAACCAGGCATGGCAAATGGAGGCTAATTTAGGAGTTTTCAGTTTCCAGAGTGGAATCCAGATTAGTCCAGGGGCTGAACCTTGCAAACACTTGTCTTTAATCAGTACAAACATTATAACACTTTATAAAGGATCATTATTTATACCTTGTGTTGTCTTAAAGTTTACATCTAGTGTTTTTTCCACTACCACCCCCTCCCACCCCACGGAATGCCCTGCGGAGCTGCAATCCTAGCTGGCAGTCTATCTAGGATACAGAAAACAGGACAGAGAAGGATTTGCAAACTACTTTTAAGGAAGCCCTTGTCATGACTGAAAAAACAGCACCAAGTACAAGAGAGAAGAGCAAAAGGAAATGATAGGCAAAACTACCAATAACATAGTGGGGGGAGGAGCAGAGTCCACTCTAAGCAAAGCAGAAATACCTGTAAGTATTAAAAAAGAGTGGAATACAATCAAAACAGTCACAGGGACCCCACAATCCCCACTCACAACCACTTTATGCTCCTACACAGGAATTGCCTGCCTACACAACACCCATTCTGTACCTTGCTGCACACAGAGCACCATGGTCTGTCTGAGAGAGATGATGTCCAAGCAGAGTCTCAAACACCACTAGGGATAGCAAGAACATGCCAGCACTGTTATTCCCTGTGTTTCTTACTGTACAGAACAGAAACCAACAACCCAAGAAGTCTGTGTGTCCTCAAAGACATAAAAATAAAACCTTTTTCACACACAAGTAGGGTGAGGGCTTTACACTTCTTTAACAATAAACAATAATTTGGCTGGGGCACCAGTTTCTTTTAACAAAAATCTTTGGGGTTTTGTGTTTGGGGGTTTTATTCAACAATGATGGTTAAGGGTATGACAAATGCTTTCCTTCCTCAGCTGTAGACAGTGACCCATTCAGGCTCAGAGGAACAGAAAAAGGCACCATTTCAAGGGACACTATAAATGCAAAACTGACAGAAAATCAAATCCTGCAGCTCCTACTGCTGGGAAAAAATCACAGAGCAGGGGGGACACGACCCTGCAGAGCAGGAAAACCAGGCCCCCAAGCTTCAGAAATTCATCTAAAGCCATTTGCTGCTTATACACAAAAACCCACAAGTTAAAGCAAAACCAATATCTGCAATCAGCTGTTCTGGAAACACTACAAACACTGAGTAAGCAGGTGTTTTACTATAAAAAACCCCACTTTACTCTAATTTCAAATTCATGTCTTACAGTAACTTGCCCAAATGTAATTTCAAACCTTTAAGAAAGTTCCAGAGTTAGTACTGCAGCTCTATAAACCTTGTCTCATTGAATCAAGCTTCTCTGCTGTAAGCTTTCAAGGGTTTTAATTTTCTGCAGCAATTTCTACACACTATAGAGTAACCAGTTTAAAAAGCTGGAAACCATCACTTTCTATTTGAAAAGCTGAAGACTTCCCACACTGTCCTGCCTAATTGAGGTTTCTTTCTTCTTGTGAGATCTTTGATTGTACACAAAGAGACTTGAAATAGCCCATTTAATACCAATGCCCATGCATTTACGGATTAAAGTCATAATAAACTGTTCCAATAGTCTAACCTACTAAAAGCACAAGCTACAGTATCTCACCTAGTAATTTCCACAATGTTCTGCTCCTTTTTGGTAAACTACAGGGTCTCTCCCAGAAACATATACTTTTAGGGTTTTAAACACAGCCTCCAGCAAATAAAAAAAAAAACTAACCTATTACTGCATTACCTAAGGAGTGAAATACATTTACGGTTAAAAACATGTTCCTTCTAGCAAATTCTGCCTCAACCACTGGGTCTTTTACCATCTTTCATCTGAAGTCGAATACCCTCAAAATTCCACTTCTGCCTAAGAACCTGCAGAACATGATCCCACTCTGAACTCTGCCTTGGTTAAATCACACTATTCTCACTTCTCAAAAAGCCAGACCAAATTAATTCCTTTATTACCCTTCCTTTAATCCTTTACAGCCTTTCAACCATTTCCCAGCTGTGATGGTGGTATAAGTGGGGCCAGCACATTTCATTAAGCTCTGAATTGTGATCTATATCTTATCTGTCCTGTAGCAGACAGCAATACTTAGTTGCCAATAACCTAACAACTTTTCCATGACCCATTACCCTCTATTTCCTAAGGCCATGAAATGGAAAGGTTTGTACATATACAAAATCTGATGCTGTAGGCAGATGAAACTCATTTGAAGTACATACACTAGTATTTCTTACTAATCCCAGACCTCAGCAACAGTAAGAAACTCAATTTCTTTCAGCCTAATAATAACAGCTAAAGTAAAATTTCACCTTCATATAATTAGTAATTTCTAACACTTGTTATTAGTTCAGCATGAGGAAAAATCTCAGGCCTTTGGAACTGGTGGTGAAGAAATTAAAGGGGCGATCCCAAAGTAGTACTGATGGGGGCATTATTTGTACCATAAACTATGGAGATATTTTAGAAAGGTTGTAAAGCTGAGCTACAGCAACTGGCAGAAGATGTAATTATACAAGCAGCTGCATTCCAAATTTTGCCGGGATCTGCAATTTCCTGCAATTAGAAGGGAATGTAAGCATCTCCAATCTTATGCATTTTAAAGCAAGACATTCACTATGCGAATGCGAACTCCCAGGCACACCTATTGTCATTCCAAAACAAACTGACAGGGAAGCCAAGGAGAGGCAAGGCACCTATTTTACCTGGGAATAGATCTTCTAACTGGGGGAGGAGTCCTCTGAGAAGAAACTAAAAATAGAGTTTTAATACCCAGAATGCACATAGCTGCATCTGACAAGAAGAGCTGCCACAGTCTGGCAGGGCACTGCTGCTCTGTGCTTCAATCATACATCGAATACTGCGAAGCACATCCTAAGTCTTCAGATCAACATCCACACTGTTCTCCAACGGAAAGCTTTCAGACAGTGAGAAACCAGAGTAATGGAAGGCTAAATGTTAATTAAAGCATCTAACTGACATAATTTCATAGAGAGAAATGACCTGATCTTGTATAAACAGATAACATTTTTGTTGGGTTTATTTGGTTTGTTTTGAGGGCTTTTTGCTTTGTTGTGGTTTTTTGGTTTTTTTTAAGCTGTTCCAATAGGTCTATATCTAAGACTCATGTATCTAAAAACATTGATGAAAGTCAGAAAAGTCAATTTATCTTAATGTAAAGGAAAAGGATATGGGATTAAGAAAACAGGAAAGAACAGCGTTAAGATTTTTCAGGGTCTTTTAACAGAAAAATACAAATATACCTCCAAATATCAATACAAAAGCACACGACTGATAAAAGCATTGCCTGTGTGCTAAGCTTACAAATAACTATGACACAGGCAAAGCCAAAGGGAAATTAATCCTCTTAGGCTTGAGAGCAACTGAACTCTGTGACAGCTGCACAGAGAGCCCATGTGAGCAGACCTGCTTCCAGCAGGAGCTTCACCCAGCACTCCCCTTGCAATGGAGCTGCACTGGATCCTACCCTCACAAAGATGCACAGAGGCAGCCCCTTCAAGGATAGCCCAAGGCTTGAATTGTTGAAGGACATAGGTGAGGCAAACAGTCCAGAACTCAGGCAGATATGCTGAAAGCCTCACAAGATACATCCCTCCTCCACAAAGCCATGAAAATGTATTCTGGCTCAGGGGAGACTTATTGCTCTCTACACCTTCCTGCAAGGAGGTTGTAGCCAGGTGGGTGTTGGTCTCTTGTCCCAGGCAACAAGCGACAGGACAAGAGGAAACAGCCTCAAGCTGTGCCAGGGAAGGTTAAGGTCAGATATTAGGAAAAATTTCTTCCTGGAAAGGGTTGTCAAACACTGGAACAGGCTGCCCAGAGAAGGGGTTGAGTCACCATCCCCGGAGGGATTTAAAAGATGTGTAGGTATGGCATTAAGGGACACAGTTCACTGGTGAACTTGGCAGTGCTGGGTTAGACATTACGATCGTAGCAATTTTTTTCCAATCTAAGCAATTCCATGATTCCATTATTCTGTTCTATGATATTTTCTGTACTCTCTGTGCCCGAGTTTTTGGCACATGTAATTTGCTTTTCCAGTGGTTAACTTTTGAGGAGGACAACTGAAATTAAAGAAAACAGATGGGAGTCAAAAATGTAATGTAATTATGCTATTGCAACAACTCTGCAGAACCAGAGAGAGACAAATCTTAAAATAGTAAATGGTCTTCAGAGAAACTTCTGCACCACCTCCATTCACCTGAAGAGGATGCCAGCACAAAAAGGGCAGACATGAAGCTTCAGCAAGAGCATACAAGACGATCAGAATCAATGTGGTTTGGAGCCAGGAGCTCATCTAAGCCTCTTCAGCTCCTTCCCAGGAAGATATGCAAGGCTGCCACTTGGTACAGTCTCTGGTCTCACTGCTCTGAAGAAATGAGACAGTTCCAAGCAGGAATAGCACAATTCAGACTTGTGAAAGTCCCATACGCCACACAATTCTGAATGCAGGCCACAGCAAATAAGAGAAAACACCTTTTTCCTTCTCCAAATTAGAAATCTTCAGCAAGTTACAGTAATTTAAAAAGTTCCATTCTAGCATTCCAGCCTTTTATAATTTCTTTTTAACTGTAGTTTTATCACAAGACTTCTCCAAATCCTTGAATTCAATTAGAAGATCACACAAATTAAAGTAGCAATAGGCACATACTGAAAATATATATGAAAACCAGAATATGTCAATGTAAGTAATTTAGACATGTGCAAAACAGCTGCAGCCCTACTTTGAAAGACCCTGACAACTACAAATTACAAAGGAAGGCAACAGACAAGTATTGCTTTGTATAATAAATTGCTCACTTACTTTTCAATTTGTTCTACCAAACTTTTATCTTGGGCAGCAGAGACAAACACTGATGATAGATCATCTCAGATCTAAGTGGCTTGCAGAGGCTTGGAGGGTCCCACTTTGTTTTAAGAAGACCTTTATCACCATGCAACATGAAAGTAGCCACTTCAGAAAGAGCACTGCTTGTGCCTTTCACTCTCTATATCACTCTGCTTTGGGAGAACACGATGTGAAACAAATTCAAGCAATGTAGTCCCTGTATAGATAGCCAAAAAAAGGAATGTTGATGCAAACCACTCCTAAAATACAGAGATGAGATTAAACCTGCACCAGCATCCAGCCCTGCAGCTCTTCTCCCTGCTTTTGGGGGAGGCGGGAGCACTACATCCAGAGCAGCAAAAGTCATTCCAGCACCCCAACCTATCCACAACTACAGCACAAGGCAAATGAACTGGATTCCCAGGTGGAGATTTATCTACAGAAAACAGAGTTTCAGTGAAAAAACAGACATTTCCTAAAGCCACTACTCTTAAAACGCATTCAGCAGTTTCTCTTATTATCTCACCATCTGAGGGTGAGTAGCAGCTGTAGGTGGGTGTGAAGCTGCTTGAGTGGCCACTTTGACTCTTGCAGCTGTCAAAGGCCAGGTCTGACAGCTACCCTGCACAGGGAGAAATCAAACAGCTCTTGGGGTTTTGAGAGAGCCAGTCACAGGAAGAGCTAAAAGTGGTGAGTTCTGAGCTCAGAATTGTACTAAAGCTTTATTTAGATGCATCTCTGGCTGGAAAGAATGTATGTGACAACACCAAATTACAGACTTACTTTTATGTCAGCTCTTCTAAAAGCACATGGGACAAAGACACAGAAACCAGCTGGATACTTTTTTCTCTTATGATCAAGTACCCTTTATTTCAGGCAGACAACTGAGAGAACAAGGCCAAGGTTTTAAGAAAAAAGGGAACAAAGTTCTTTGAATGCATGAACGCAAACAGTCCTTCTAAAAGCATTTCTGTCAACTCCCCCAAAAAACAATCAGTGCTGCAAAGTATGCAATGACTAACTCCTGCTGGCACAGAGGGAACCCATCCCGACAGCCTGCCCGGAGCCGCACGGTACCTCCTGGAAGTCACTGTCCCCAAAACCCACTCTGAAAAGTTCAGTAACACACATTAATAGTGTTTCAGGTAGAGCTCTCTAAAACACAGCCACGGGCTATGGTGTTTAACGTGGCCTCTGTCAGCCAGAATTAGCTGTGTTCCCATGGTACTGCCCTTGTGGAGGACAACCTTTGCTGCAGTGGCTCACTGCTTGCACGACAGTCTTCCAAATCTAACAACCTTGGGGTTGCTGGTACCTCAAATCCCACCAACTCACCTCCATGCTTTTCACATTCAAAAGATAAAGGCAGCACTGCGACCTTACATACCTTCTGAATCTGAGCCCCTATAGGTACTCCTAGCCTTTAGGAAGACTAGACCCTTCATCCTTGTTTTACTTTGTGCTTTAAGTCTGAGAACCTAAGTGCTACACTTATTTCTTAAAAATGCACTAAAACATTTACAGTGGCTACAAAACACATTCTCTCAATGCAATGGGGTTTTTTTACAGTTTATCGTTAAATAAAGCTCATCTATAATTTATTGGAGTATAATTCTCCAGCTGCATTTACTACATGTTTCATTGCCTTGGTCAGTATCCAACATCTTCGTAAATAATGTGAGTAAAATATTAACACTGGTAATTTATTATACTTTAACTGTTCCTGTCACCTGAGCAAACATTCTGCACTTCAGCAAAGGAAGGGAAAACAGCATCTTCTGGAAAATGAGAAAAACTTTCACCCACGCTTACTTCAAACCCCAGAGTTCTGCACACAAAACAGGAGACAGCTCTCAAGTTTTTAATGTTTCTCTCCTCCCTAAGGATCTGGAGCCTTTTAGCATATATAAGCCCCATGAAAAACGTCAGGCTAGGTAATTTATTTTCAGTTACAGTTTTTGTGTGTATTTGAAATCAGTTTGCTGATCCAGCCACTGGTACACAGAGTGTCTCTGTCTCTTACACAATTCAGCACTTATTCAGCAATCTGTGCAGCAAGTTACATCTGCAAACCAAGAATAAATACTTATCTTTTTCAACCCTTTGTAAGCTGCAACCTTAACATTTACTATTCAAGTCTGGCCAGCCTACACAGAGTTCTCAGAAGCCAGCAAGAGGCTTTCAAAAGTCTACCAGCTCTGCTTATCTGCAGTAACTTTCCACAAGTACACCCGCCTTAAACCAAGCTAACTAGGGGCTTCAGGGCTAAAGCAGACGTGAGATCCTGCTGTCAAAAGGAGAACCGATGCACAGAGATGACTCCTTTTCTCCTTCCATCACATGAGAGCACACTGCCCTTCATGATCAATCACCTGGATCTCTACCGGCATTTACCAGAAGCAAGCAGCCTCAGATCTCCTGCTAGGAATATTGATGAATGACAAATAAACAATGCAAGAAAATACATGAGCAAAGAGTGAATATAAAGATCAGGATTTACTTCCTACTGTTTACAGCAGATTCATGACTTCTAATGACCTAAATCTGCTAATACCATGGCAATTCCATCAGCAGCAAATTTAATCCTGCATTGAACTAAATAAGAACTACACGTAAGAGTCATTAGCCTTGTCCCTTCTTGCCAGCCTCCTGTCCGTGTCCTCCACTGCTCCCTCTCTCTGATGGATGTTTCAGATGATCTCTCTGGGTTTCCTCTCCCTATCCAGGCATCTGGGCCCAGCCAACCATGCACTTCCAAAAGCTGCTCCTGTGGTCTTGCTAGTTCTTCAATTTCTTTTCGCATGAGAAGCACCACTGACAGCTGCTCGGTGCTCCAGATGGAGGTTTGCAAATACAAAGTGGAACACAGAAATGCTCTGGGACCGGAGAAGGGAATATGCTGACTGAGGAAATACACCAGCACTGAACCACTCTGTACCACTCCTCCACTTCCTCCACTCCAGACAGCCTGGATAATTAACTACTTGCTACACTAACATCTTCTTATTACCAGAAAGCCCAGAGAACTAGAATAAACAGCAGCAATAGCAAAGATGAAATGGGAATGGTTTGCATTTAAAAAAGAAAAAAAAGTTTTTGACAAGCCTCAGAGAACTCTTCAGTGAGAGCTCAGCTGTCTCTCTGCCACAAGTCTCTAGTTTAAGGCAGCACAAACAACCCAGCCCCACAGCAGGGCAGTAGGGAAAGCAGCACACCAGGAGCCAGTCCAGCCCCACCAGTGCTCCTCAACATTTGCATGGTGGAGAAAGTAATGAGAAGTTTTATTTCCTTCACCCACATACACACTGTAGTTGCCTTTATTTTCATGCAGGTTAGTCACAGCACAGCCAGCACACACTAGCAGTGGCTACTAGGGACCCACAGCTCCTTACCCTCCTCTCCACTTCATTACGAGGTACGCAGAAAAACTTGGGAAGTGCACTTGTCTGAGTAGATAAAATTCAAATCAATCTTGGCAAGAAAAGACAAAAAATTCCAACCAAAACCAGAAGGATGCAGGACTATGTTTCAGCATTAGCCTCTGGAGCTGCTTCCCTACTTCAAATACTGAAGACTTAAATCAAAATGCATCAGAAACCATTTTGTCTTTTGGACATGTAAGATCCTTAGAAGAAAGATCTCTTTCTTTTAGACTCTACATCTCCAGCAGGGTTCTGTGATGAGCTGGCAGCAGCAAAAAGTTTGAGTGAATCACAGAACTCTTGGGATGGAGAGAAAAGGTCTCTGTGTTTCAGACTCCATCACCTCCACTAGATGGGGTGTCCCAGGCTAATTCCTGACACCCCTGCACCCTCCCTCTCCCCAGAAGGAGAAGACAAAACATCCCAGTTCCACACAGCCCCTCTGCAACATACTTTGAATTCAAAGGGCATCTCCTCTGAAATGAGGCAGCCCTGTATCCTCCCCTACCTATCCAGGCTGTGGGTGCAACAGCTTGGCAAGGTCAGGGGTTACTGACTGGAAGGGGAGCTGATCCATCAGGAGAAAAATACAGAAACAAGGACAAAATGCAGGTTTCAGTGCTCTCCCACTGTCATTAAGCAGGTCTCGTACAGGCCAGGGACTACAGTCTAAACTGTGGGTACTCAGACACACCATCAGCCAAGCACACAAGCACAGTCACCAGTATTTCTGGGGAGAATTCTAGTGTGAAAAGAGCATGTTCAAGCTCAGATTAATGGATCTAAGCCTTTCTGGTCTGTGCTTCAGAGGTGTATGCATGAGCAAGTTCCATCCCATCATAATGCCATCTCAAAGGAGTCTGGCTTTCTTTTAAATGCTAGGGAACACAGAGGATCCCAGGATACAATATCCCAAGTTTCAACAAAAGCTCAGAATGGTATAAGCATTTATGTGATGAAAACTGAAATGATTACCATTTGGAGTCAAATATTCTGTATTCCAGCTTGTGGATGCCAAATGTTTTAACACAGACTGAAATCAAATCCTCCCCTCTAATAGAGGAGCAGATAACATGAAATATTCAGAAAGGAAAACAAACAACTGCTCTTCTGAAAACAGGAGATTTCATCTTTTACAGTTAAGTTTGTTTCTGAGGAGAGACATTCTTAAAGCTTACACCATTTTCCTCCACTTCTTGATCGTTTACAGATCCCCAAAATGTCACCAAAGAAATGATGATTATTTGCCCAGCACTGCACAGAAAAGAACAAAGCTAACAGAGAGAAAGACCCATATTCAGATCACACCTCTCTCATATACCTTTTCTCCTCCTTCAAGATACTAAACACATTGCTGCCTAGAGATGGATATCAGTTAAAATGTCATATTAATCAGGGCTTCACAAATCACCAAATCCCACGGCAACATTTAAATGTCTTCTACTAAATGTCCCTGAAAGGGGAAATGGTTGCAGGATCATTCCAAGCACATAACCGAAGAAACAGCTGGAGGCAGGCAGAAACACACAAAAGAAAATGAGGAAACAAGCACAGAAACAAAACAAAATAACCAAAAAGTTCCTGAATTTTAAGATATTTAAGATTGATAGTTTTAACTATCAGAATCACAGAGGGCAAATGATCAAACTTGCAACAAACAGGCACATTGCCCCTGAAACCACATCTTGAATCATAAGCAGTTGTTTAATGGTGCAAACCAGGCATCATGGCATAGCATCCCATATCTCACCTTAGTCTTTCCATTTTTAACACAAAGGTCTTCAAAGACCTTCCATTCAAAGACCTTTCATTTTTCTCTTCTGGACTCTCCTTCATTTCTCTCCTGAATGGTGATGCTCAGCAATGGATATAAGGAAAGAGGAACTGTACGTTGTTAAACCAAAGCTCCATCTAACCCAGCACTGTCTTCAGTAGTCATAGCAAATAGCTGAGGAATAGATTTAGGACTAGACAAATATGGAACAATACCTCTCTGAAAGATACAGCTTCCTAAACTTCAGTAGTTTATGGTTGAAGGACTTCCCTGAACAGAGAATACTTTCTGTATTTCTAACAATGACTTTTTTTCTTTACTAATTTGCCAGTAATTCCCTCTAGGTTCACCCATTGTGAAAACCACAGAGCATCAGAAAAACAGTAAAAAAAAGTCTTCTCCTGCTTCATTGTGATACCCCTCTTCATTCTCTCCTCTTCTCATGTAAGAAGCCCAGCCTGGGTAAGTTTCCTTGTAGAGAAAACCTTTCACAACTTGGGTCATCACTGCATCCCCTCCCTGTGCCTTTTCAGCTCAACCACCTTTTTATTTATGAATGGGACTAGCATTGCAAATGGCATTCCAGAAACAGATGAGAATCTTAAGTTTTGCTTTCTTCTGCTTTCCTAACAGCTTTTAGGATTTAGTTTACTATTTCTGACCACTGACATTTCCACAGAGCTCATTGATGTGCCGTGACAATCAGAAGAAACACATGTAAAATTATGATCCTCCCTTCAGATGCATTTTCTTAGATTTATCTCCATGCAATTTCATCTGATGTTCTACCACTTCACTGCTCAGTACAAGGACTCTCAATAATCTTTTGCTCTTGTCCTTCACATGCTCTCAGGGATTTAGTTTCTCCTCTCCACTTGGGCACCTTGCCATGCAGCCCCTTTCCCAGAGCAGTGGCACAAGCCCATGAGGCTCCACCAGTGGCCACCTCCACAAACCCATCACAGCCACCTCCTCCCTGCTTCCTCCTCTGCTGTTTGCCCAAGGGAAAGCGGAAAGACAGTCACGTGGGCAGTTTATTTTGGTTGAGAATCTTTTCAGAAAGGGACTTTATCAAATACCATTTGTAAATGCAATTACACGACATCAATCCAACCGCCCCTGCCCACATGCTGGCTGGTCCCTCCAGAGAGCTCCAACAGACTTGAGAGTTATGTTTCCTCTCTGCAAAAACCTGGCTATCTCTTCCCCAGTACATCACGCTGAATGTTGTGCCCTCAATTCTGTTGTTGAGAACAGTTTCTACCCAGGTGCCTGGCACAGACGTCAGGCCTACCGGTAACAACAAATACTCTGTGGATTATCACATTCTTTGTTAAGTAAAAGGCAGTGGATGCAAGAGCTTGTAATAAACTGCACTGTCCCTCAGCTGGGCATGCCTGTAAGAGCCAAGATAATTTCCAGAGGTCTCAGTATTGGATGACACAAAGTTAGCCATGATGATTTTAGCTACAGCTGTCTCTTCTCTTTGTTTGATTAAAAAAATAATATAGAAAGATTTGATAAGCTTATTTCTCTGGGGAAAAGACTGAAGGGGTCAGAAACATCCAACTGATAGAGGAGCCTGTATTCAGCAAACATCCTGGCTGCAGTGAAAAAAGACAGACCACAGGCAGAAAGCATCACATAATCAGCAACACTATGCAAAGAAAGCCTTGATATAAAGAGGATTGATGGAGAGTCATCTGATCCCCAGCATTCCAAAAAATGCTGTCATGTAGCATTACGAAACATTTCTGTTTCAGGGCATATAGGAGAGAAGGCATTTGCGATAAACCATCCTTTTAACAGCATGCTTAAGATGCACTCCATATATTAACCATTCACAAACTCATGACATCCACAGTATCTTGGAAACACTGGAATATGACCAACCATTATTCAAATCCCATCACTGCATCTACTTCAAAGAAGAAATTATCAGTTAAATCTTTTTGGACTTAATCTCTGAATTCAAGTATAAAAAAATGTCAGTGTGATATTATATAATATCTAACATCATATTTAACAGCATATATAGTGTTATATATAAGAGAAGTCATACCATGTCTTGCTTTAGAAATCACACACTGGAAATTTTATTTTTAGAATTCTAGGTCTGAGTTGTTCCACAACAGTCATGTCCATTTTGCCAGAGAAGCAACCAAATCTGATGATGCTCAAGATCTGCCTAGTCCAGTACCCCACCACTGACAGTGATCAACAGTAAGTGCCTAGAGAATACTATAAAACAAGGCAAATATATGGAGACACTTCCTCAGAATATTCCCCCAGCCTGCAATGATTTGTTCTCCCGCTAACTCGTAAGGTTGTAATTTTTATCTGCATATTTTATAGTCTTTGATGGATTTTGACTTTCAAGAATGTGTACAAGATTTCTGAATCCATGTACGCTGCTTATATCCACAGTGCCCTGTGGGAAGAGGTTTTGTACTCTGTGTGAAGCAGCAGCTTCTTGTGCCTGTCCCTACCCAACTGGTCCTAATTAGTTCCTTATCCTTACAGTGGAAGAGAGTGATTAGCTCTCATTAGCTCTCTGGCTCTTTTTCTATGCCAGACCTGTTTTGAACTCTTGGGCAAATACTTCTTGATCTGACAACCTGCCATCTTCATTTCGTCAGCTGATCCACCATCCCGACTACCAACACTTCAATCTAAAAGTACATACTCCCCTCCCTCCTGAAAAGAAATCAAACACCTCAAGCAAAAATAAAACTCTCCTGAGTTAATATAGACACAAAATAGTGATGATACAGTGATTTTGTTACTGCTCTATCTGCCCAAACTGTTTCTTTTTCTCCATCCACAGGTGTCATAAATTCTCTGGTATCCTCCTCTCCTCTTGATGCCTGAAAAGAATCGCTGGGGGTTTTTTATGCCTGCATTCTCTCTGTATTTTCTCCTTGTGCCAGCATATTAATATTCAGAGTCACCTTCTACATCTACATTAATAGCTCCTTTATTTATGCCCCACCACCCCCTCCGGGTGCTTCCCAGTGTCTCCCCACCCTTATGACAGCGAATGCCACGTACACTTCCTTCATAGCACCTGCTTTTCTCCACAGGCAGCCTCCCACAGCCAGTCTGTTCTTCCATCAAATCTTGTACTTAGTCTCTTCTCTCACTTCACAGGTTTCAAATCCCTCTTATTCCTTCCCCCATCAGACATTTCAAAGACTCCTAATTCAGTGAAAGATGACAAGCTCTGGCCTCTCCCACCCTTCTTTCCCTGTGAATACCTTTCTTTATTTTCTCACTGCTTTCAGCCTACTGCATCTATCCCCTCTGGGCGCTGCCACGATTTCTTCCTTCTCTCCTCTGCAACCCCTGTCCTTTGAAGCCTCTCCTTCCAAAAGAACACTTGTTTTGTTTCAGCATGCTGCCTCGCCGGGACAGATGCCTACTTTGTGTTTGAAAGAGCACTACGGCATGCTGTGGGCATAAACAGACAAGTAACTGCAGATCTGACACCGTCACTGCAGCAAGGTTGACACAGAGGAGGAACAGGGAGGCTGCCCCCAGATGGGCCAAAGCCAGAGAGATGAAAAATACAGGACCTTAAAAACCACTAATGATCACAAACGCCAGCCAAAGCCTCACCTTCTCACACCACGCAGCCTTTCGGTGAGTTACAAGCTTATGCAGTTGGTCTTGGAGAGTCATTAGAACTCTGGATAATCTGTCAATTTGCCCAGTCAGATTGTCAGCCCACGGGCAGCAGGTCACCTTTGGCAGCCTTCTTTTCTCTACATGAGTGTCTTGGGACTTGCACATATTTTCCTCTTCAACTATATTATCCAACACAGTTTCCTAAAGGCAAAACAATAAAAGTTACTTTTCAGCAGGAGCTAAAATGGTTCCCCCCACATCTTCCTCGCAATTCATAACTAGGAATTCACTGCTGCCATCTCAATATACACTTGCTCCACAATTTCAGAATTATTTTAAGAGAGAACCCCCTCAGTTCACTGTAACATATTTCCAAGTTAACAGAAAACTTATGTTGCTAACCTAGCTTATTTAAAAAGCACTGCACAGTCAGCTACTCTCCACCGCACCAAAGCATAAAGTAACACTTATGAGATGGAGGTGATCAGTACTGCAGCAGCTCTAGACATGCCCCTTCCCCTCAGTCTCTCAGGTTGGATCCACTTCTATGGCTTTTTGTAGCAAAGTGATGATCAGGAAGGAGGTAAGTGCTTAGAGTGTCCGGCAGAGCCTCACCTGCTACGTGACACAGCAAGCTGTAACACCCACGGGATCACCTGTGCCCATGGAAAACTCCACAAGTTGAGGAACCCCAAGAGATTCTTGCTCCAGGCTCATCAGGAGCTGTCAGCTCTAGCTGATCATGACCATCTAGTTGGCTTGATAATTAATTCTGCAAGTGCCTTCCAAGATATCAACTGATATTTCAAATACTCAAAAAAAGAAAAAATCCCAAATAAACAAACCCTTCAGAGTCCTTGAAATGCATATATACACTCTGGTGCACAGACTGTGGAGAAGCACAGTTTTCAAGCCAGGGTAGCACAGCATAACTAGAGGAGCCAGGCCTCACTCAGGGTATTAAATATTTATTTCCATACCGTTATCAAGAAGACATTAAATAGGAGAAGTCATAATCACTTCTAAGGACATAATTTGCATTCGAAATTATCTTTAGTAATTGAAGAAGTAATTTAAGAACACTGAGAGGAAATTTAGCATTTGAGCAGCATGGTCTACATGGGGGCAAGGAAAAACCAAGTGCATAATTACTGGATCAGCAGCAACACTGCTGGATGAGATCAGAAAGCCAGAAGTCACCAATATCACACTGTTAAAGTCAAGTACCATGTTAGCAAGAATAAACAGAAGTCTCTGTGATAAAAAAGTGCTGACTGCAACACTGACATGCAGGTGAGGCACCTGAAGTTAAGCACAGACAAATACGAGGCAAAGTCCCATATGAGAACAGCAACAACCATCACAAGTTCTAGAGAATGGTCTACAAGGAGACAAAGACATCAAAACTTCTGCTTAGCTGGCACTGGGAAGGCAGTGATATGCTAACAAGATAAACTGCACGGAGTAAAACAAAGCTTTTTTCGTTTTGTTGGGTTCTGAAGGGAGTTTTTGTTTGTATTTTAACTTGAAATTCATTAAATGACAAAATTTTAAAGTAACATTTAGATTTGGATAATGCTCTCAGGAACACACTGTGATTTTTGGGGTTGTCCTGTGCAGGGACAGGAGCTGGACTTGATGATCCTTGTGGGTCACTTCCAACTTAGGATATTCTATGACTACTGCAGTCATTCCACTTGCTGCAGTGATGTCATGCTCCTGCCCACAACCATCAGGAAGACTTGGCAGTAACTCCGTGAGAACCATCCCATCCATCAGATCAACGATGCAAAACACAGGTTAAGTGGAAAGTGAAAACTACTGTATTTTCAAACCACATTTCATTCCCCTACCTGCTATTGCATCTGGGAACAACCACCAGTGAAACAAAAGAAAAAGGCAAAATCACCACCCAGCATTCTGAATAGTTTAAAAAGATGTGCTGATCAGCTGTTTGGGTTTTTTTTTTCCAAGTATTTATTTAGGACTTAACTCCAGAAAGCGCCTTAACAGTCCCCACATTGCTCAACATGCCAAAGACAAAAGTTTTGGCCATAACAGTTGCAGTTATATTTTGTCTATTGGGAGCCAGGCCTATGCTAATGTTGATGCTTTCCAAAACAACTCTAAGATGGGAGACATCTAAAGCAAAAACCATTAGAGAACTAACCGCAACTGGAAGTACCCTTCAAGTGAGATAATTTTACACCACCCTCTGCCTTGATTTTAGTGTAAAAGGAGGCATATGGGCAACTGCCAGCTATCTCACTGATTATCAAAATTTTGTGAACTCTTACAGCTAATGTGTTGCTCTAAAGAACTCTTTCAGCAACAGTGAATGGGCAAAAGTCATAGAGAGAAGTGAGATGGATGGCATTGTTTGCACTCACTTGAGAAATCATAAGATGCACAGGGAAATGCTTATTGATTTTCTTATGATCATTCAACACAGTTCAAGGGGAAATCAGCAATGTCAACAGACTATTTGGCTGGAAAAAATGAAGTTGTTTTCAATATCAGCTACTTGCAAATTTAGTTGTTCTCCAGACTGCAATAAAGCTTAGAGGCCCTCTTCTGAAAAGCCATTTAATTTTAAGAAAATGTACGATTGCTATGGTAGAAAACCATTAAAAAGATGAAGATCAGACCTTTTCATTTGGGTTAACTATACGAAATTCCACCACTCAGTCCCGCAATTCCTCAACTTAGCTGGGTGAGTCCTACTGAAGGAAACAGGAATGAAAGAAAACTAAGAAAACATTCTTTACCAAAGGCTTTTTGACGTTTTCTGAAGTGCTGTTGAACAGTTGGTTTGCAACACTTATTTTGTGGAAAGGGGCTTTTGGAAGTAGTTAACTGTGTTAGAGTCAAGAAAGTTGTACCCTTCAAAATCAGTCTGATTCATTACCATCCACTGCCAATAAACTGGTTCCAGTTGCTTCCACTCCAGAAAGGCTTCCAGTTGCATGGTTTCAGACTCCAGAAGCTGTAACAGCTAGAGGAAAAGAGACAAAGGAAAGGGAATCTGGTAACACTGGTCACTTGAGAATTAAATGAAACATGTGTTTAGTCTGAAGTACAAAAAGTGAGTGGTACATGGGACAGCACTGGGTTGCTTTAAAAGGACTTTGTAAAACCAGCTACGGTAACATGATGTGAAACGCTTTTTTCACCATCACTAACTTATCACTTACTCTAAATGTACAAACTTCATCAGCTTTTCTACACATAAATGTGAATTTCTATTTTTTTTGAGGGATCAAAGAGACATCGTTTGATATACAATTAGATGCATGACCATCTTCAAATCTTCTATATTGACTACCAAAATAAGCTGTGTTTATCCAAAAGTATTTTTCCCCATCTACCCCTTCACTCTGAAATAACATGCAAGAACTCACTCTAAATATCTGACAAACTGTCTGATCTGCTGCATGAGGAATCCCTCCCTCTACCTGAGAGCACTTGAAAGATGTTACAGTCTAGCTACACAAATTATTATTTCGTCACAAATATATACACAACACACATGTATGCACACACATATATGGAGAAGGAGACATTCCAAGACTAAATATTTATATATCAGTAAAACAAAAATTCTTGGAAAGAATGATAATATTAGCAAATTAGATACAGAGCTTACCAGATTTACATTTTGGTACTGGGTATGTATTTTAAATGTACAATTCTAACAGCAAAGACAACTTTAAAGACAACACACAAAATCATGGCCTCGAAGAGAATAAGGACCAGACCAGTACCAGTGAAATCCACCTTATACAGACAACTATCTTCTGCTAGCTTTGTTTAGATACTTACTACATCACCTAACTTAAGTAACTGCAAAGCATGAGTTGACTTTGCAATTTTGATAAAGGAACCAGATAAAGGAATGCACTTTGCAAGAGTAACTGCTGGAAATCACAAGCAGTTTGTTCTAAAACACTGTTGCATCCAAAATGTGCTTATTATACATTTGTCTGCACAACTGACACCTGGCATTACACTAAATGACTGCTAGTTTCAATCTCAGCTGGGATAGAAAAGGTGGAAGAAAGGGTTTCTGTCTCATTTTTTCCTTTCTCCTTTTTTTTTCCCATAGGTATATCCACAGCACAAATGCCTTACATTATGGGATCCGATGCTGGCAGTAAAACCCAGCCAAAAAGTTGATTAAATATTCAGGCAACAGCTAAGTTACTTGATTTTAAAGTAGCTTTGTAATGTGGTCACGCGCTGTGTGATTGCAGTGTGAACATGTCTTATTACAGCTAAAGAGAGCTGAAGGTTGGAATGGGGAGTCTTTCATTTTGAGCCTTCAAAAAAAATAATCTTAGTAAAAACAAAGCCATCATCTTTATTCTCACTAGAGGAGTTCATGAATGCTACAAGTGCCATATGCCACCACCACTGGCTTTCACACCACAACTGGAAGGATGTAGTTCTGAAACTTCACCAAACCTGTAAAGGACCTGCTGGAGATAGCTGACCTTAACAAGGCTTAATGAAAACCTTCTGAGCAGTCTCCTTCCTAATATCAAACCCTTCAGGATCTTTTGCATTTGGGGAGGTTTTGTCACCCTTTTTCTTTTTTTTTGTAACTGCTCCACTAGTTAAACAAAACCTGAACAGCTCATTTGAAAGCATTCATCTGACTCACCTACTTTACAGCATCCTAAGGTATTACCACCCTCAGAAACACCAGGTCAGACTGTTTCAGCCATAAATCAGTAATGGGATGACTACACTGCTCATCCTAGACAGTCTCCAACCTAGCTGGAACACACCGTGGCAGCCTTAGGCAAGCCTAAAATAGCCAGCATTTGAGTTTCTACCCTGAGGGACTTCAGGCACTGTTCCTGAATGCCAATGTTCTCTGCCATCCCTTATGCGGGCCTTGCAAGACTTTGATGTTATTGCAACGTGGAGAATAAAGCAGAAGGCAATAAAAACTAATGTACTACAAATATCCTTGAGATACCTTAGCAAAAATCATAACAACAAATAAACTTTCAAGGCTGGGAAGGGACAATGGATTGTACGTCTGCATGTCTTGAATTTGGTCACAAGGACAGTCTGCACATGACTCAAGGGTGACCAGCTTTCACTCAGACTTGCCTGCACTTTGGAATGAACATCTCTATCAGGCAGCTTCCTTCCCCCATCCTCATCCTTCAGTCAAGCTCCCTATGACCATTTCTTGTTCTTTTACTAAGCTATGCTTTTTGTGACTTTGAGGTCAATGGCATATGTTCTCTTAGGTCACTCACTGAAGTCACACCAGAGCTGGTATTTCAGCTGTATTTGCAATTGTGGAAACAAAGGTCCAAATTGTACTTCTGCATTTTCCCCCAATACAGTACCTTTTCTTGTTCATTTAGTGCCAACAAGAGTTCACAAAAACGCGATAAGCAGTTCCTCTTCTGCTGCTACATAAACATCTCAAAACATTAAAAAAAAATTCACAACCTATAACCAAAGCTGCCTGCTCATTTGCAGTGACCTAATGACCCAGATGTTGCCATGCCTCCTAATGAAATTTAAAGACTGAAGTCTGTAGAAGAGCATTAATTCTGTCTCATGAACAAAGTGAGGCAGCAAGTCAAAAATGTGCGTCACATGGATATCTAAGGGATGCTTAAGAATAACATTTGAAAACTGCCTTTCCCTCTACACAAAATTAAGACAGTAAAATCCATTCGCTTCGTTCTTCTGGAGAAAGTTATGGCTCTAAAATATTTACACTGAGAGAAAAAGTAATGACAAATTCAAATTGCTAATCTCTGTGGAGAAGTAATTTCATAATGAATGCTGAGAGCAAACACTTTGCAGTAACGACTTCTTTAAACCATTGTAAAGAAACCATCCCTGTTGCAAGCAACAGCTTTGCTATAGAGGGTAAACTGTGCTTAACTGAGCTGCTTCAGAGCAGGCTGCCAGGAAACCTCAGAGTGATGCAGAAGAATGCCAGCTTTGTAAAGAACAAGCCTCACTTCCTCTGGCATGTGGCTGTGACCTCCAAAGCCAAACATCCAGCATCCGACGCAGATCACAGACCTCAGGAAGCTTGGTGAACTTCAGCTGCAAAAGTCCGAGGTAACCAGACCTTCTTGGTGGTTTTAGATACTTCCCTGAAGAGAGTCAAAAGCCATCTGGATACAATCCTGAGTATAATGCTCCAGGGGACCCTCCACAGGCAGGAGGTTGGATTGGGTGGCCTCCAGTGGTCCCTTCCATTCTGTGATACTCAACAAGAGGTCAAAGTTAAAACTCCTTTGATATCCACAAATCTAACTTGTATGCCATTTAAACATATTTGCAATTGCTTTTTCTGTTGAGATATTAATCTCTTTCATATTATTTACTAGCATATTGCAAAATTCATTGATGCCTGTAGACTGTTACAGAAATCAATATTTAATAATTTGCAGCATAATGCACCCTTTCCACAGGCTCAGTTCCAGACAGCTCCCCACAACAAGTATTTAATCTCTGATGCCCAGAGATCATAATTCAACTCCATATCACTGGCAAAAGTATTTTTAATCAAAAATTGCTCTGTCTAAATGTTCAGAAAATCATTTCATTGTTAGACGGACAAAAAATGGTCTTTCAGCAATAAATTATGTTTCTTGGCTCAGAGACAAAATACTGCTGATTCATCACCTATTCGCACATGTCTGTAGGTAGAAAACTTGCCCTGGATTCCTGAGCACTGCAAACCTCACTCCAAAGGCCAACACCTCTGGAGTATTACTCAAGGCTTGAGACAGGGTTGGTTTACTGTGAAGGCTTATATGGGGAAACCGTCAAGTCTGTTTAATAACTTCATCTGTTTAATAGGAAATGGCTGTATTCGATGCAAATTTTAGCAATCTGAATTCTAGTTCTGAATATCTAACAACCACAGGAGAGAAGTGGAGAAGTTCATTTGAAAAAATGCAATGAAAGGGGTAAACATTCATGAGAGTTACACGATTTACATTACCTGAAGTAAACCATAACTGGAATTAAGGATTTAGAGACCTAACCAAGCATCAGATAAACAAATTCCACACAGTTTCACCAATACAAAACTCCCTTACCACAATAACCACGCAAACCTTGACCAATGAGAGTCTCTTGCCAGGCAGGCTGTTAGGTGGATGGCATTTGGTTTGAAATGGCACACACTGCCCAAACTGCACTTTAGCAGGGCTAAGCTTTGAGACTCCATTCACCAAAGAAAAAACAGGAATTCTCGGCATCAGAAACATCTCAGGCTGGGATGAAAACACAACACTGTAGGTGGACACACTCAGTGCTCCAAGATTCAGTTCCGCATTACGAGTTTTCCAGAAGCAAAACTGGTTTAAGGCACTCCCATATATCCCTTGAAGGCTAAAGCAAACATAAATAGGCCTGAAAACTAGAAAGTCACGCTGGAGTAGTGTGAAATACTAGCAGCTGAAGAGCAAAAACCAAGAGAACAATAAGCAGCCTCTAGCCACAAGGCAAATAAAAAGCTACTCAAGCCATTTCTCTGCCTGTGAAATACTGCTGAGGGCTGAGACAGAGCAGGAGAAGCACTGCAGCCCAACCATCCTGAGGCAGCTGGATCTGAAAGGCTCCCAGAGGACAGAAAGGGATGAGAACTTCTCCCAGCACCAGCTATGGACCTCAGAGGGACCTTGACTGACACCCTAGCAGGGAGTGGGAAAAGGTCTCCATGGCTCCAGAAGCAGGCATTTCTATGTCTGCTGAGCATCACCTCTTTTGGAATTGCGATGTTTTTTGTTTGGTTTTTTGGTGGTGCAGACTGTAAGGGAAAGCAGGACCTGAATCTTTTGCAGAAGACACAATACATATAATACAAAATACAGCAACTTTGTGAGGAGGAGTGTAACTCCAGATGCTTGGATATGTGCAAAATTTCCAACACCTAAACCAAAATATGTGACTTTTCCACTCGCCAACACCAGTTTTATACCACCACAGCTCAAACTTCAATTGAGCCATCTCAGCTTTTCACTGCTGAGAGCAGGAAATCAAACCATTAGTTAAAAACTTAAGTGACAAAGATCTTAATTATAAAACATAATTGCTATTTGTGGAGGGATTCAGAAAACAGCTGTTTAAAATGCAACTGAAAGAAAATGGAATTTAAAACAAACAAAATGAGGCATTTGGCAGATAAAAGTTGCACTACAGCTTTCACATTGATAGGCAATGAACTGGGATGTACTAATGATATTCATTTGCAAAGAACAGGTCAATGAATAGACCACTTGGCATTTTCCCTATGGAAATGGAACATATTAAAACAGGGAAAAATATCAGAAAAAAGAAGAGTGAAGTGCAAGTTTTATACTTCAACAGCCAAAATAAAGATACAGGAGAATGGAAAAGGCACACGTTTTCTGCCCCTAAGGTACCACCGATTTTGGGTGCCTAACCTGGCATTCCTGAAAAGCTAAAGTTTCAGGCAGTATGTACCTTTAGTTCAGTTAAAGCACATCCAGTAGATACCAAAAATCACAATTTACTTTAGCGAAATCTCAGCCAGAAGATTTGAAAGAAAAGCATCAAATTATATCACAGTACTGCCTGACAGCTGTTACTATTGTACTGCCAACCAGAGCCCCTATGTAGCTAATGTCAGAAAAAGACCATTATTCTTCTGCTTCTATTCAGACTGTTTCTCGACACAGAACAAAGCATTATCCATACTTATTTTTACTTTTCCCCACCCGTACACTTCTCCATTTCCCTGTGTTTTTAACAGACCACAGAAACACACATAGAAATCAACACGAACAAGCCATTTCTAATTTGCTTCTTAAACTGTTCTGAATTCAGAATCGATGCTACATTCCCAAACAGTTATCCAGTAGCCTGGATTCTCTGTGTTTTCATGTGGGATGTTATTACACCAAGAAGAAGTGTTAGTTATAGGAGGAGCATTTCCATGTGTGCATGTTCTGTATGTTTTCCATGGATGCATTCCATGTGTGCCCTGACACCAGGTACCTGACAGTTCTCTCAAATATAAGTGTTAAATAAAATTTAGCTCTCACCCAAAGACAGAAAAAGAAACAAAGAAGAATGACTTCCACCATGGGACTCAACAGCACACTGAATGATCACAGATGTTCATGTTAGTTAAACAATTAATTTAGAAATTGATTCGATATGTGGATTAGTCTAAGCTTGCCAACGTGGTAAGAACACAGCCTAGCTCTCCTTTGGCAAGCCATCACAGACTGTAGTGCATGCAGGTATTTTCACACATTTTAAAATATGCACTATTGACTAGAGAAACTACTAATTTAAAATCTCCTACAGTATCTCATGTCAATTCATTTCTCTTGCTAGTCTCTTTCACAGTCCTTTAAATTAAACAACAAACATTTTAAAAGAACCACAAATCCAAAACCTCTTGCAAAGCATGAGTAACAGCTGATTTTATAACTCTATTTCCTTGGCTATTTAAAAAACCAAAAATACCTGCCAGTAGAGCCGAGTTAACATTATGGGCCAATTGCACACAAAGTTTAATTTTACAAGGCTATAAAAAAAGCTCTACCACTGTCCTCCCAATCTGAGCTGCGTTCTTGCCTCCAGGAAAAGAGTTCAGTTCAGTTTAGCTTTCCAACAACAGTTCAGTTGTGGCCAAAGCCATTGCAATATAGGAATTTAACTGCAGTCTCCTTCTTTAACTAGCATAAGGCTGGAGAATGCAGTGGTCTTGTCTTTCTTGACTTTCTGGACGGGTTAAGTATCTTTTTAATGCAGAGGTGGATGCAGGACAACACAAGGTCCCAGTGAGGGATCATGAAGATCATAGCTCTTGAGGCACTTCAGGATCAGCCTTCATCAACAGCCATATTTTGGCACAAGAGAAGAGTGACAACCCTGAGGTCCCTTTTCTGTTAGAAGCTGACAACTGATTTCTCTTTTGGATAAAAACAACAGTAAAGACTCCACAAGCAAAGATGCTCTGCACTCTCCAGTGGTTACTGTTAACTTAAAGACACAATTCAAGAGATGACTTATGAATTTTAAAGCTCCTTTACCTTTTTTCCTGATATTTAATTTGTTCCTTCAAGGTCCAATACCCCAGTTAAAGTCCACTCGGTTGGACCAATGAGACCCTTTCGGGCTCCATCACCAAAGACTGTCAGCAAGTGAGGGGCTCTCGCTCTGCAGTCTCCTACCACAGACAGTTAAGAGGCAGCATGACCAGGATATTTCGAGATGAATGGGAATAGAAGACACACTTCTCACACCACACCAGCCTCAGCTGATAAGTAGGAATTTCATCACTCAGCTTACAGACACCAGATATGATGCTGGTACAACCTTCTCTGTAGCACTGAATGGGACCTCAGAGTCTGTCTGGCCTCCCTGTGCTGGCCTAAAGCATCACCTGAGCTGAGGCATCTTGCTCCCACCACTAGGTTTGCTAGCACTTCCACAAAAAAAAAAAATTAAAAATCTGATGCCAGCTGATGACAAAGCACCTCAGCCTTGTCTCTCCAGCTTATTAATTCCAGCTGCATTGTCTCAGGTGGAATTATATTATAGTATGTCACTGTCATTGTCACTGTCACAGCATTCAAATTATGTTAAGTACAGCATAAAACAAGCAAAAGCATAAAAGTAGCAGTGAAGCTTGGTATGATTCTATCACTTCTGCCACTGGCAGTCACAACCAAGGGTTCGTATTGGTGCAGTATGTATCTACCATGTTTCAGAGATACCATTCTTTCTTATGCTGTAGGAGACTAAGATACTGCTGCTACGTAGTCCAAGAATTTATGGAGTCCATGATAAACCACTGCATCATTTTTCAAGGTCCAAGAACTCTATAAGCTTGGTCAGTAAAATGTACTAAGTAATAACTCGTCGCCAAAAAAATGGTCATGGCAACTACAGAACTGCAGCTCTATTAACTCCTTTTTTTTTTGTATGGATAAGTTTAGCTGAAAGCAATATTAGTGACAAATTGCAGCCTGGGGAAATTTTCAGATCAAGGTAATAATGCTATGAGGTAGAATGATTTGCTTTAGCATTGCTATATAATGCTGCCAGTTCTTCCAACCCTACTCTAATTGCAGCCAGAGGCCACCTTGCTTAAAAAATATCTAAAGAAATATTTTAGCACTAAACCTGTCTGGAGTAATAAAAAAAACAGAGCATCCTTCCTTCAGAAGGGGCACTGGGAAAGTGAAATTAGGCAGCAGGTTCAACAACTAAATGATTCATGGCTGGTGACAAGCTAGTGCCTATCAGTGAAGAAGCTGCTCTCATGCTAAGAGTCTCACTCCAGCCGCTGAGCAGAGGCACAGAGGTGGGAAGGGTCCTCTTGAGGTCTCTCATCCAATCTCCTGCTGAAAGCAGGGTGCTCAGAGCTCTGTCCAGCAAGTCCTGAACATCAGCAATGCAGATGTCACCCCTTCTCCAGGATCTGGTTCCAGAGTCTGAACACCTCCATGGCTTTTCGTTCTATCTGGCCAGAATTGCTCATGTTCCAGCTCATGCCTGCTGCCCCTTCTCCTGTCCCAGTGCACCTCTGAGAAGGGCCTGGTCCATGCTCCAGCTCTAACCACTTCAGTGGCCTTACTGGACTTGCTCCTGTACGCCACTGTCCTCGTGCTGGAGAGCCCATACCAGACACGCAGCACTCAGTCTCACAAGCACTGGGAAGAGGAACAGGATCCCACTCCTTTCCCTGTGTGAAGTATATTTCAAAGCTGCTTATTAAGCAGATAGCTCCCAGCTAAAGCTTATGCCACCCCAGACAGAATAGCTTTGACTTTGTCTCAGACCCCTTGAGAGACAGGGCTACCCTCCAGTGTAGTCACTGCTATGCCCAATTTGGTACTGCCTGCACACTTGCTGGTCTTGGGCTCCACCCCATCACGAATAAGATGTTAAACAGTACTAGACCAAGACCTGATCCCAGAGGGACACCACTAACAGAGGGACACCAGTTTGACCTCAGTGTCCCAAACAATTTTCCACTTACACTAATGCTCACTAATCCAGCCCATCTCCAACCAACTTGGCTAAAAGGATATAAGGATTTCCCTTTAGTGACATAAATACAGATATATTCTCTGTCCCTACCTGCTTTTCAAAGCTCTTTAATTACACGTGTCTGCCTCCTTCTGAGATGGGATACTCCACACTGCTTTGAAAGAGAACCAGCAGCAGGATCCAAGGGGACTGCAGAGGTGAGAACTGCCTGTCCCAGAGCAGGCGAAACTGAACCAGCTGGTAACAGCAGGCATCAGAGGAGCAGAAACTATCTGATGCCACAGACAGTTGTGGGGAAGAAGAATTGTTTTGATCATATTCATCTTTTGAGATTTAAAGAGTTTAGCTCCTGCAGAGGCTTCTTTCTTTCTACAGCATGAAGGAGAGTCACTCCATACCTTTCTGACCTCTTCAACCTCCCTGAATTAACTCTCCCACAGGTATCCTTTCTCCTGTCATCAAGCCCAAACTTCCACCCTGACCAGCATGTTTCTTAGCTCTGGATAATGCTTGTCCATCTTTCAGACAGGATCTGGAAGCCAAGCCCCACTGCTTCCAGAGGGGTATTAAAACCCCCAGCACCAGCACAATAGGAATGACATGGGAAGCTAGGAAAGGAACTCCTCACCCAAGACAACTGGTCCACTGCCTGCCCCAAGAGGAGACCACACAAAGCATTCAAAAGCAAGTAATTTTTAACTTCTTTTCATAGTCTTTCCTTCTAAAATTGACTTGAATCTGCCTTAGAAACTCCAATACACATTATCTTGCACAATTTGACTGCTCTTGTTTCTACAGTGCACAGCTGGTCAGAGCCTTACACTTTCTTAAGAAGGATCAGGAATTCAGCTACACATAGACACTGTCGAAAAGCAGCTTTGAAGCAATTTGACCTCTGTAATTCTTCCTGATTTTACACGGATGACACGGGTTGAATCTGTTCTGCCTCATTTTTGCAAATGAGTACCTGAATCCACTGTTTCCAACGGGTTTTAATAACTACTATAGCAAACCATGTTTTATGTGATAAATGTCAGCAAATTAATTGAAAACCAATTGCCTACAGTATTTCAGAAGGAAAATGACATGGCAGCCTTCCCTCTCCTTCAGGAGAGTGAATCATTAAAAAAAGGCAGGAATAACATTCTTTGTTCCTGCCACGCAGCATGGGGTGGGCAGCACATGCTGTCACTGACAGCTTCTTCCCTTTCTTAGCACTTATTCTTGCCTTGCAATGACATGTGGGAAAGAAAAATGGTATCTGAGTCGCCCAGAGTTTTTTTGATTTCCATTTTAAATTGTTTCCTCAGTAGCCCCTCTCCTACTCCACAGGAAATGCATAACAACCACCAAATCACCTCATTTGTAAGACAGCATCCAGGGTTGCTCCAATAAGCATAAGGAGGAGTTCCCATCTACACAGCCAAAAGAAACAAAATAGAACAGCTCTACCCTATTCCAATAACCTTCAATGTACAAAGCTTCAGACCAACAGAGCCCTCTCCCAGAAAAACAACAATAAATAATGAGTATTTGGGATTTTAAAGGTGATCTAGGCAGTGCCACTAAGAGAGCCAAAACATTTCTACTGTATTGAACATCCACACATACAGAAAAATGTGGGTTTCCCAAGCACAGCTCATCCTCCCTGGAGGCTCTGAAAATCCACCCATTCCAGCACAGCAATTTCACTGGGCACAGCACCACAGCACCCACTCGCCTTCCAACATTACACCACCAAAACATCAAACTAGAAATATCTAGAGAGAAAGAATAAAATTTTCAACCAACATAACCCATGGAAGTTTAAAGTCAGTTCTTGCTCCATCATTCAGATTGCAGATACCAGGGCACCAAGGGGAAACCAGGACAGAGCAGGAGTCTCTGACATGGTTAGAAAATCAGATTAGACCAGTCAAGGATCACCAACACACTCACAATCCTGCTCATCATACAGCAGAACAGAGGCTATATTTCATTTTAGCCTGCAGGTAACCTTCATATTAAACCCATCCTTACAACCTCCACTCCTTATCTGAACCACCACCATCAAAATCAAATACTCTGGATCATTCAGCTCCCTTGAGCTTTCTTGTGTGAGCCTTCAGGCCTCCTGCATTTAGGTGCTGGAGCCCCATATATAATGCAATACATTATTAGATCTGCTTTCCCCTGCAATATTAATGTCAGCGCCCATGCTATTTCTCACCAACCTGACTACCATGCATGTAAAATGTCTAAAGTAACTGTGGCTGGAAGAACAACACAAAACATTAAGTCATTTAACAAGGGGGAAAAAAGCATTGCCTTTGACTGGCAGTGTTGTTCAGAGCACATGGCAGTGAGCGTATTTTACACCTCTAATGCACAACCCAGCAGGAAAAATGCTAAAGTTGGAAACTGAAGCACTCAAACTTAAAAAGTGCCAAAATTCAAGCTGCCTAAACAACACTAATTCGACCATCCCATGTGTATAAGGTCTAGAATTATGTAACCAAAGTATTTCCCTTCATAATCTGTCTCACCAAGGCCACAGATTGGCTGATGCTCACTCCACATGCTATTCCTTTTCCTTTTAAATGGCATATTATTCTGTTTGTTCTTCAGAGGGAAGCCATAGACTTGTTTGTCACACATCATTCAAATTCCATTCTGAAGGCAGAATTTTTATCTTGCAGATAAACAAGTTATCTTTCCTAATGACCCATGTGAGATGAGATGATAGCATTATTGTCATTTTGCAAACAGAAAATGAAAACAAGGAGATGTAAGTAAAATGCTTCCATTCCTTTTGGATGCCTCAACTGAGACTTCCAAGACATAATTTTCAGGAAATTTAAAAATCACTATAAAGCACTTCATGGATATGTCTACTCAGCACAACTCCACAACTTGCAGAGATGCTCTAGGTAGTTTTCATTGAGTTCCTGATCCAACAGAGCCATGGAATGCTGCCTTGGCTGAGCAGCTCCAGTGGAAGGAGCTAGGCAGCTGGCCCAGGACGCATGAGCACACACCACCCTACTGACTTCTAGGCTCCAGCCCAACCTTTCAGCAGAGCAGAGAACTGCAGGAACCTACTACACACTTGGGGTTAAATCTGGCATTACCAGGTGATGCTGCCTGCACTGCTGAAACTCACAACAGGCTCCACACAGAGGTCTCACCAGGTTCAGCAGCAGCTAAGAACACTCAGCATTTCCAGAAATCAGCATCAAATTGAGCACACAGAAAAAGTGAACATCCCATGGCCAGCTCACCATGGAAAGTCTAGTTTAAGCAACTTACTCTAGGGAATTTGAGAATCCAAAGACACAGAAGCATGGCAGCTCTCCAGGACAAAGCCCTGCTGCCTCAGCTATTACGGCTTCCTTTCTCTTCCAGTGATCTCCCACTTTTACTACTATTTCTTCACGTTCATCAACCCCTTTCTTCACCACAGCTCTGACTCACAAACAAGGCACTCTGCTCTCTCAATGATACAATGGTTCCTAATACTTACACTGCAACACTGTGCTCTCATTTAGACTATTGATAACTTTGATGTTTTCAGAAAGATACTTTTGAAAATTCCTCCTGCAGCATCAGGAGCTAGTCCACTTGGACCATCACTGGAGGGAGATGACATTTGCCTCATTTCTCAGAATCCCACAAGGAGCAAGACAGTGATTCAAGTCTTTAGACAGACTCATCCTTCCCATTCACAGTTCCCTGTTCTAATTTTCCTCTCCAATCTTGACCTTCCTGTCCACATTCAGCCCCTCGTGCCTCAGTCAGTTTCTTTTCACGCGGATAATCCGAATTCTTTCACATCAGAGCTACCTTGACTCCCCAATGCCCTCAGGCAGGCCTCTTGTCCAGGGGTCTCTCCCAACTCCTGACTACACTTAAACAAGAGCCAGAGCAAAAAGGTTCCTTACTGTCCGGACATCCTATCCCTTTCCTTTGCCTGTTCCAAGCCCTACTTCAGCTCCTAACACAGCCCATGTTTCCTGTGTTCTTCAATGAGTTATGCTAGAATGGTTTAGTAAAAGCAAGTTAAAGACAGGAAGAGAGGAAAACTTGAATACTTTAAAAGGGCAAAGTATTTGCTATTTTTATTCAAAGTGCTGTAGTGGTGAGCATAATTATGCAAATGCAAAAAACTTGTCATAATTGACCTTTTCAAAACATGTGTGTCCATGAGCCTAATACACAGTTCATTGGCGAACCCTGAAATTTACTAAAGGTCAGCAGATCTAGAACTTTATTTCATCATTAAAAAACTTATTTAACATGCAGCCATCAGCAATATCATCAATGAAAAACATTCCTTAACAACAGGTAAAAATTTTGATGCATTGGGTTAAAAAACACCCTGTACCTTTAAAAAGTTCTGTGAAAGGATAAGAAAACAAATTGTTCTTTCTATATAATATATCAGCTTACTTGGTGTTCTGAAAATTCAGGAAGGCCAAAATCCAAAGATTCTGGCCATCTGAAGCCCTGAAAGCATATGTGGTGAATGATCAGGAGTCACTACTGATTCAAACTAAGTTCATTCTGGCAGTATGTAGAGTAAGTCTAAAATCTCATTTGGTTTAGACTCTTCAAAGCTGGCTGTCTCTTCTGAGCTACTGCTCCAAGAACTGTGCCACAGATCTCTGTGCTCCTTTGGGGAAGGTTGTTCTCCACCTTTACAATCTCATTCGCAGCAACACAGTCTCTCCCCACCCTGAGAACTGGTTCCTGCTACAATCTTTCTGTGAAGAGACACTGGCAAGTAAACTGAACCTCCATGAAGATTTCTGTGCCATCAGGACTGGCCAAGGAGGGATTTTTGTACAGAACATATACAAAAATAAAACCAAAACAGGAAAAGCCCATGTTTTCACAAACACAAGTCCCAGTGCAGTTACTCTTATGCTATATTATTTTTTATGCAGGATCCACTTGAGAAATTTCATGTTTGTTTTTTTTCCCCAAGAAACTGAACCACAACAACAAACAGGAAAAGATGCCCTTAATTAGAACAGTAGTTGCAACATGAAATACTGATCCTATCCTGTGAAGAAAATGACAGAACTATGGCTTTTACTACGGGAACGAAGCAATAAACATACAAAAAGCTGAGGGCCAGATCAAACAGAATTAGTTTGCCAGAGCATCACAGAAGATTACGAATCCATGAAAATTTATACCAAGAAAGGCAGTTTGTCCTTGAAGCTCAAGGTCATTTTTTCACTACAGGACAAATCTTTTTTCTGGAATTTACATGCAGCACAAACCTCCACTTCCTGAATTAATCTTCTACACAGCAGCATCACTGACTATAGGATGAATGTAATTTTTTTCAATTGGTATCTACACTCTGAGAAATATGTTCTTCAACTGCTTCTTGTACAGCAGATGGAAGGACATCATAAAACATCAGATGGCTCCCTAATAAGCTCTTTGAAATTCAAATAAGGTTACATATCCTTCACCCCACCATATAAGACCACAACAGGGTTGATTACAGAAATGCTACCACGGGTCTGTGTCAAATCAATAATGTGACACAGTGTCAAGCTTATCAGAGGGTTTTAACTGTTTATTTTCATTTAGCGCCTGCCTGCAGCGTCTGTCACCACCAGGAACATTCCATGAAGTCCCAAACCAGCACAAGGACACCAAATATAGCCTGGGACACAGCAACTGGAACTATCTTGCCATAGTTATCCCATTTTCATCCAAGAGGGTCAGCAACTTAGGATCCATTTCTGGAGATAATGGAATACCACAGTAATTATTCAGTAGCCAACTGAATACCTTGTATTAGCTATGAGGCCTCCCTTTTGCAGCTCTGCCCTCACACACATCCCAGAAGGTGGTGCTGTCCCTCGAATGCTGTGAATACACTGGTTGCTCTTCCCGTGTAACATGTTTATGCAGATAGAAGACTTCACTAGACCAGGGGGAGTTAATGCAACAGCACAAGCCCACGTGTGCATGCACATGACACCAGCTGAAGGCTCAAATTTCATGCAAAGTAACTAGTAAATGCACATTCAACACTTTTGAAAATTCCAAGTTTATCAGTTCCTAATGATCCTAATCTGAATGCACTTGTTCTGAAAGGCACAGAAGCTCGCTCTTTAGTGCTTTGCATGAATTCAAACCATGCGCTGTAACTCACAGAGAATAAACCTGTTGTGTCACCCATCTGTACCAGCCATCTGGGACAGATGTTTTAAATGGAAACTGCCACAAGATTTAGGGTTCACAATCAACTTATCATACATCTCAATCATTTACCCCTTGAATGACCCAATAAGAAATTATGGATCCCATCTGACTGAAGGAAGCAATACAGATACTTTATGTTGGCTTCCTTCCCCAATACATGAACAGTCCAGAAAGTTGATCAGTGTGATGTCTGTACCATCCTATCCCATCCTACCCAACCCCTGCTGCTTGGAGAGCTCAAGCGCTCACCTGAATTTTTTACGGTCACGGGACTGACGATTCATTACATATGCAAAGTCAGACAGACTATTTCTTTGCTCCTAGTTACTTGCTACCAAGGACCTTAGCTTCTTATGCCAAATAAATCACCCTTAAAATGTGTTAATGATGAACAAGCATAAATACTTTTCATAAATTTCTGAAACGAAATTATTAGCTATTCACATCCAAGTTCTATGAATTTCATTGCATGTCCATCTGGCAGACAGCTGCATTATTTATTTGCTGTCACACTCAGTAAATTGATTTACTGGCATTTAAAGGTGTCATCTTTACTCATTACAATTTCAATGATCACTTCAGCATTGCCAGCATTGTACCAATGACCTGAGTTTCAACATTTAATCTCTACTAAGATTGAATTCCACATATAAAGCAGTATATGAAGCGACAGAAGACACTGAAGGACTGGGCTGCTTTCATTCAAAGTTCATTGATCTCTATATGGTCACAATTTGATGAGAAAGTTAATTTAGTGACTCAAATGCAACACATTTTTTTCGAGCTCAAGGTAAACTTCAGATCTGGTGACACTGCAATGAAGAATTAAGGTAAATAGGCTTTATACACAAGAATGTGATTATATTATGCTCAGAAAAATGAAAAGCTACCCAGCTGATCACACATCACAGCCACTGTCCTCACAGTCACAAGAAGAATGAGACCACAAGCTCGGAGACAGTCCCTTCTGCCCTTCAAAGTTTGGGGCAGATGCTGCTTACCCTCAGCCACACCTTCTTCATGTACTCCCAAGTATGCTTCCAAATTATTTTAACTGCACTCCCAGAGGCCAGAACTCCATTTCTGCCCTGAGGTATTTTAGGCTGGCAAACACCAGTAGCCCTCCAGCTGCAGCCCAGCTGATTAGGGGAATAATTTAAAAAACAAGAAGTACTGACCACCTTGGAAAATGCATCAAAACACAAGACATTCAAGATGCTCTGGACTATGTTTTAGGACCCTCTAAGTGATATGTGCAAGAGATTTTCAGGAAAATACACAATGACTACCCAAACTCCCTGTTCCTGTCCTCAGTTTGCACACTCTAGCATGTCCTGGGCAAGCAAACAGCTCCAGAACCATCACCACTGACCAAGGGGATTCTGCTGAGACAATGACCACTAGCATATTTCTGCAGCACTCTGCAAGCCAGGGAGGGCTCAAAAACACATGACAGCATCTTAGGAAGGAGAGGACATATGTGCAGAGGTCAAGAGCTAACATGAGCATGGCTCATGTATTTCAACTGGAAACTGAACTCCGGCTGAAATAACACCACCTCCCCTTCACTGACACCTCTGGCCAACCAGGAACTAAGCACAGCAGTGACCTACAACTCACAGCCACACAAATATATATAAGCACAGCCAAGCCAAGCCACAGGAAAAGTTGGAATTTTGGTCATGCCTCACTAGAGAAAAACATAATTAAAACCATTAGGTTTGGAAAACTTCCAGCTCTATGAATCTGGCAAAGATTTATGATGATAGAAGAATAATAATGTCCACTAAAATCCCTATACATAAAAGCACTAAAAGAGTTTTATAGTCAGAAATCCAAGGGAAGAACATTTTATACAAGTTAATGTGCAACTCCTATAGAAAAAGAGCAGCATGACTTTTCCCTTTCATAAACTGAAGCTTAACTTCACAGCTCTCTGTATCCTATCACACTTTTCCTGTCAGACTAAACATCTCTTGTTTTGCTACAAGTGAGAGCAACTTATCCCACAGGATATTTTTAATGAAAATGAACTCGAGGCTTCAATAAAAAGAGTGCAAAGTCCTCTCTGTGATAGCTAATTTTTGGCTCTTCGATCCACTTTGCATTGCTATGCTTTGGAGGATGTCTAAGATGAGAAGGAATTCATAACACCATCCTCCAAGAGAGGTGCATTACAGTAAAGCATATTGACATGCTTGCTCTTTTTATTGATCCATGCAGCAGGTTCTAACTTGAAGTAATGTTAGGAGAAATGTCACATTACTTGAAAAGAAAAGAAGTATTTCACAGTTTTTGGAAAAAACATTTGGCAGAGCGCTGCCATCTGCACCAATATTTGAAAACCATGCTATTCAAATATGCATAATTTACTTAGTCTTAACAAGATATTTGAAAATTAAAGGCTTTTTATTACATTTTCCAAAGCAGCAGCACTTTGCATATCGAATATTAGATCCATCTGGAAAAGTGACACTCAAAACAATGATGCCTTTTCAAGTCCATACCACCTTGTTATATCAGGCTCTTCATACATAAAGAACATATGACTTCTGGAAGCTGCTTTTGGGAAATAAGGGTAAGGGGAGACAAAAACTACAAAAATTGCTCATATGGTGACCATAAAAATTATAAGGCTCTCAAAACACGCATACTGAAGTGTTGTGATGACTTCCTGCAATTTTGCCTGTTTATTTTAGAATCAGGCACAAGAGAGCAGCTTAGAGGACCTCCTTTCTTGAATAGGTTTGAGAGCTTCAAGAGTTTAAGAATTTCACAGCTGATTAGACTGTCAAACAATTCCAATTTTGGATCAGTCCAAGCAGTACGCGACGTAAGAAAAGAATTTCCAACATACACGCCCTGGAGCTGAAGCCTGTTGGGGATTGCACCTGTCAAAGCCCAGAAACTGGAGATAGAGACTGTGGCCACTCATAGTTTATTTAAAGAAAACCACTGCCACACTGCCTTTGTGCCTCTCAGTCATCACCCTGCTTTTGTTTCATGTATTTGCTGTTTAAGCCTGAGAAAGTTGAAGACTCCACTCATTTTAACTAAGGAACACAGCTGCCCGCTAAACCTACAGCACTTCACCTAACCACAATGCTTACAATACAGAAGGATTCTTTCCATTTTATCCTGAGGCCCCCCTGAAGAGCACACCCATAGCAGACCTCCAGGAAAGGGGGCAGAGTGCAAGAAAAAACTCCTGGAAGGATTCATTAGCTGAGCAGTCCAAACCAATTAGGCTTCGTAGGAGCATTGCTATGCTTTACTGCAACAGGTCAGTGCCATAACCGAGGTGCGCCTTTGGGAAAAAGGTAGTTGCAAAGTCCTTCTACACAGCCCTTAAGTTTCTAAAACCAGCCTACCAGACCCTTATAGACATTTACTAAGATCTGGAAGACTATAGACTTCAGAGCAATGTACTGCTGTGTGTTCTGAGCTGCTGAGCAAACCATAGGAGGGGGACTGCAAAGCGGAAGTGAAAAAGAAATCTCAAGCTGACTTAAGGGCCATTTGCTCTAGAAAAATAAAAATTTTCCAGGAAAAAGTTCTAAACAGATGCATTTTATCAAGAGGCTGAATGTAAACCGTTCATCCAAGAACGCTCAGTACTGAAAGTTAACACGCACTGTAGGGGTTTTGAACATAAAACTATCCTCCCACCTTCAAATCGACTTTCCTGAATTTTTTTGTGTGCAATATTCACAATTCTCACTTGAGTTCTTAAGCTAGCAGCAGAAAGACTATCTTCTTTGAGCAAACAGATCTGGACAGACTGCAGAAATTCATCAAATATTGACTTTGTTAGGGATGAGCTTAAAATTTCCATCCTGCTTCAGTTTCACACAGAATGAACTTTTACAAACTGATTTTTAAAATAAATGTATTACATGGTACTAAAAGAAGTGAATTATACTACTTCAAATAATAAACTGAAACATCCATTATAATTCAGTAATTGAGAGCAATAGAAATCTACACTTAAGGATAAAACAGTACACTGGGAAAAACGATGTTGTCCTAAGAGGTTCTGCCTGAACACATTGAGGAAACACTTTGCTGTGAGGATGACTGAGCATGGAGTAGGTCACTCAGAGAAGCTGTGGATTCTCCAGACTTGGAGATACTCAACAACCATCTGGATATGGTCGTGGGCTGCTTGCTCTAGGTGACTCCACTTGAGCTGGGGTTTGGGGCAGGTGACTCTCCCTCTTCTTCTAAAATAAAGCCCCTTCCTATCATCCAGAAAGGCAGTCAACTTGTATAATTTCTGGAACTAATGAATGGCAACACCAGATGTACTTCAGCTCTCCTGAAGAGACAGATCAGATCTCTCCACGTTCTCACTGACAACCTGCTCAGGCAAGGTCACTGGCTGACACTGTGCCTGGCTGGCCCAAATGTGGTCACTGGTAGGCTACAACAGCAAGTTAGGCAACTGATGTTTTATTCTTCAAGCCTTTTCTCCAGTGACACTTTCAGTCAGGTCTCCCTGCACTCCCTGTTCACCGGTTTTTATAAAACTTAGCCTAATACTTTTGAGTTTTTGTTCCATCAAACCAGATTTGGACTCACACACGTGAGGAAACTGACAATCCAATACATAAGCCCTTACTTCTGTTGGAAACCAAGTTAAAAGAAATGTTATAAGGAGTGCAGTCTTCCACTGAACAACATCTGTGTAAAGCATACCAAGCATTCAAGAATTACAGAAGTATTACCTGCTTGTAGTTCTCAGGTTGTCTAATGAGATCTGTTTCTGTGACAGAAAAATGTCCAAGAATCTGGTCCACATGGGAGCCACTAGTGAATAAATGGATCTGAAACAGATTAATTTAAAAGATAACTGTCAGTGCAAGGACCAGAACATTAGCTACCATCTAACAGCTAGCATGGATTGGAATGGTGATGTGAACCAGTGGTTACAAGCCCATTCCCAATGGACATGTACAAATGTAACTACTACCACCAATACAACAGACCTTTTTAAAAGAGCCAGAATGGAAAGGATGAACATGCACCACAATTATCTCACAAAATAGTCCATCTGGTAGTGTTACCACAAGCAGGAACTACAACCACTGCTGCCACAGTAAAAGGGAAAGAGTTCTCTTCTCATCCTAACATCTTTTTCCTTACAGTACACACTGTTGTGCATAGCATGAAAGGAGAAACCATTTACACAGATAGCAGAAGTCTTTACAGAGCTAAAGGATGCTCTCAGAATATTTTATTTCTTCCTTCAAAGTAGAAAATGCTACCTAGCTACAGTAAGTTTCCCTTTTGCTGCTACACACTGTTGGCTTTTGCTTACCAAGACCTTGTCCCAGCTGCACTGGTGATGGTATCATCAATTACTTGATGAAGAAGCTTCCCAAGTTAGTCAAGGGAACAATAAAAAGCAATTCCTCCTATTCAAAGCTGATCCCTTTGTTACTGTAATAACTGCAGCTGCCAAACAAGATAGCAGTGCACATTTGTCAGACAATCACTCATATTTCATTAATATTTCTGCCAGAACACAGAGAATGTTTCCTGCCTTTCTTTCTTTATTCTAATATGAACTTTATCATACACTTGGGTATTGACAACTATTTTAAAGTTGACAGGCACTGGGTAATTATCAACCCTTTCCTGAAACTTCAGAATATTTTAGCATTCCTTTCCCAAAACTCACTTCTGGTGACAACCATCTGTCACATGTGCAGAGCTATGAGAGTTTAAAAATAAAAGAGCACCTCCCCACACAATGTTCTTCCTTTCTTCTTGCCACTCCTCTCCCTGCTGCATTCTTGTGTAACTGGCTGACAAACCTTCAGGTCCCTAGCACCAGCAATGAACTTCAGCCCCTTTCCAAATGTATCTGGCAGCAGCATCACTGGCTAAAGCCAACACCAAATACACTAAAGCTGTAACGGCAGAGTAATAAGGTGTCCCCCTGACACCAGACTAGATGAACACTGGAACAATCCAGTGTTTGTATTTTTACTATCTGTTACTGATAACCATGACACACTAAAGATAAAACAAGATTTAAAGAGGGTAACAGTACCAAGGTAAAAGCAGCAGGTGAAAGGGTGAGACAGAGCACATACAGCTGCTGCCTCATGGCACTGGAATACGGCCGAGGTGGAGGCAGATCTGATTTAACCTCACACTAACCTCGCTGTGAGAGTACAGGCACAGCCCCCCACTTAGCACCACTTCTGGGGACTTTCCAGTACCAATTCCTAAATGCCCTTGAGCTCAGACAAGCTGCTCTCCCTGCAGGGTGTCTAATTCACCTAAGAGAAGATAAAAAGGGGGCTTAAAAAAGTTCACACACATTTGCACGAGAGGAAAAAATTCTACTGCATCAAAGAATGTGCTTTTGGGATCTAATGGCAAATTCGCTTTAGGAAAAAAAGCAAAGACTTTCAAACTAAATAGACAAGAAATATATAAATAACCACTGCAGTAATTTACACAGCAACATGGCAGATTCTTCACGTCAAGATACAGATGCATCTAACAATTGCAGTTTAGCTCACTCATGAATTACTGACAATGAGGTAATTACCCAGCACCAGTCTCTGCCCTCTATTATTCAGAGATCAAGACTTTGTCCTTGTCCCTTTACTCTTACCACATCATCAGATATATAGATATGACCAATCCAACCCACTGCACTACATCTTATTTTATACTGTTTATCTTAGAGGAGGCACAAGAACCACTCCATTCAGAGGTGGTGGTTCTCAGTGCTGCTCTGCATTCTTACTGACGGAACAGAACTCCTGCTCTTACAGTTTCCAAGTATATTACAATCATTATTGTTGCTTTACCATGATCTGATAATTCCAATTATGTTCAACTCTTCTTCTATTATCAAGAATTCCATTTAATATCATTTTGCTCTTACTAACCTATATGCATAGTCCACAATCAGATATCCACCTGCCTAAAAAAAAATGAAATCTCTGAACCTGATCTAAACCTCCACTCTTTCAGAATGGAAAACAGCTAAAAATGTCCCCAGGAAATCCATCAGTTTTGCACAAACTCACCTGTTACATTCTTTCTTCTCACATCCTGAACATGGCACAGCACATTGAACAGATCCCCCAAAAATGCCAGTTTTATACTTTACAGTTCCTACCTGTTTCTCTGAAACTATGCAAGGCTTCTCATTCACATTTTTTAAGGCAAAGTGATAACTCGAAGACCAAATGAAAACAGCTGCTCTCTCCTATGAAATCAAGAGGGATCAAAAACCAGGCAGGCAGATATTCCTCTGGCACTTGGCAGAAAGAGGAAGAAACAGAACAGAAGGAACCAAGAGGCATGCCTTAACATGGTAATTGATCCTTCATGTTTCCACATATTTGAAGGCATATCAGGTAAATATGTACCACTGAGAATTTTGAGGGAATTATAATGGTATTACTACATTATACTTTCAAAGCAAGCCAAGCTGTCCATGTCGAGAAGCCATTATAATGTTACTCAACAGTTCATACCCTCAGGCTGCAAAATTCCTCAGCAGCAGAGAGGTTAGGATCTCACTGAGGAAGTCTTCCCACTACAGCAGGACATGTGTGTGTCTGTAGGCTTCAACATGCCTTTGGGAGCTGAAGACACTGAAAAGCAGCTCGTCAGAAGAACTAGCAAAGAGGGACAGCCAGTGAGACCACCTAACAAGCAATTTGCTGTAGCCCCAGGGAGGGTTCCCTCTTCAGCAACCTACTCTTCGTACTGCAGAACTTCACACCATCAACCTTAAGTGGCAGGGACAGAGTAGATGAAGGCCCCAGAAGTATCCATACTGAAAAATAGAGTGGAAGAGCAGTCATCTTCCGAAAAGGAACATATTTTCCAACTATGATGTGTTTTTCCTCAGAAAGCCCCAAATAGACAATATGGTATTTTAGAGTCCATGTGAGTCACAGAATGAAATCTGTGGAAGTGTTGCCACTGGTTGGCAAGAATTACAGCTCATGATCAGCAGTAAATAAGACTGTTCCACAGCTGAAATACATAACCTGGTAAGTTATTAAACAGAGCAAGTAAAAGCCATAATCATCATTTGGTAGAGAAAGCCCGCTGTAAATCTGTCAGCATAATTAAAAAACATAACACTCATTAGCCTTTTGCATACTGTGTTTGTGGTTTACTAGAGAAAAGCAGCAGCTCATGTAGAGGTCATATTGGGTCAGCTCAGTCTTCTAACACATAGAATAGTTTAAAAGTTTTTAAATTAATGCAGTAGTAGAAGCAGTTGCTCCAGAAATAGTCAGGAAGTATCAATTCCTGTTTATGCAGCTGTTAAATTGTATAAGTATGTTATATTTTGCATTCCTGTAAATGTGGCCATCGATGTGGCACTGTAATGAAGTCCTTTCCAAAGTCACTTTTACCTTCCAATTCTCCTGCTTTTAATTCAGACTAAAATATAAATCAGAGCACCACACTTTATTGCAGCTCTGAACAGAACTCCCACAGTTGCATACGTGTATTTGAACACAGTATCAGTGCGGGATCACATATAGAGGAGTTGGGCTCTGCTCTACCCTCCCTTGTATACACCCACCCGTGGGCAGCCCCTCTACACACTGCAAAACACAGCCGGACCATGAGAATCACCACCAGAACCACTGCTGCTTCCAGTTTAGTCCAGTGATGACTGCTGGAGAAGGCATGAATGGCGGCTTTGGGAAACCAGATGAACAAACACTCTCCCTCCTGCTTATTCTTCCAGATTCTGGAAATCGTGGTCCAGGGGCCTGCACCATAACCAACCCACCTCTTAGACTTGCCTGACTGTAACTGTCCTAACTTTAGAAAACATTTTTCCTTCAGAGATAAAAAAAGAAGTCCAAACTTATTTCAAGGTACAACCCTCCCCAGGAGAGTCATCCTGTCCTTATCTCCACTGTTAACAAGTTTAGCATGTTGCCAATCAGCGCATCTCTTCATTATTTCAGTGTCTGATCTGGACCATTGAGAGTATCTCTGCTTGTACTCGAGGTCCCAGGTTTGACCTGCTCTTAATTCTTCCTCGGGCTCATTAACTGCAAGCTGAGGTATTGGAGCAGCCTAATGATTTGTTACTGTCAAGTACTACATAAATCAGAGCACTGATGATGAGCTAAGGAGGCATTTGCCTCACCTACCATAAAAATCAACATCCCTTGCCACAGATGTAGCTTATCAGGGGAAGAAGATGCCAATCATTTCACTTAGGTTTCACCTCTCCCAATGGCATCACGGTCTGTAATCACAGTGCAAAAGCCAAGGACTGCACCTGCACTTAAGAGTGAATTGCTATCTTTGTTACCAGATCAGGGAAGCACATCTGCAGTGGCCAAAGGGAAGCAAAAGGTTATTTTAGACGCTGCACACACAGCATCCGATCCTTCCCCCTAGGGCTGTCAATCAGACATCTTCCCTAGCAATCAACTCATGGAAAGAACAAAATGTAACCTCGTTATCGTTTTCAGCACTGCTCCATCACACTGAGGATTAAAACCAAGAAGGCATCTTCATTCAAAGGTGAAGATGATTCTGACAACTTCCTGATAACTGTTCTTGGAGAAGAAAATTCCCAAAACTGTTTTCAGTCTCAAAAAAAGGTTTTCTGTGAAGAGTCTGGGCTTTTAAGTTATCCAAAGAGATGTGATTGGAAAAAGGCGGGCTAGGGAAAACAATATTGAATAACTTTTAGGACTATCTTTAGAATTAGTTTTTTAAGTTGTCTCTGCAGTCACCATCATTGTCAGCTCTGGGACTGAAGGCTGTTTCCATCCTAAACAGACATAATGGTCCCAGATGTCTGTGATTCTCAGACAGGCATCTCAACATTCATAAATGGGAACAGAACTCGAATCTTAGCACTGTAGAGACCATTATCGATTCCCAATTTAAAACCAGGTTGATTTTGGGTTCTGTTCAGATGTAGCCTAGTACTTGGGAATAGGAAACTGCATTTTATTTTGCTATTACTTTCCATATTTGTGCTTAACTTTCTCAATCCACATTTCCAGTGAACTTAAAGAGTTCTGAATCACTACTTCTTGTCTGTGGGCACCAGAACGCTCTGTCTTTTTTCCACCAGGCATTTTCTGAGAAAAATGAAAACAGCCTATGGTTGCTGAAGTGACTAATGTTCAAACCTGCAAAAAAGACTTTTATACAATTATAACCTTACAAACACTGTACATACTACATTTGCTCATTGTACTGCTGCATTGGGGAAAGGTAGAGGCATTTATACTTAGCGTAATTCACTCTTATCTACAGAAAAGGCAGAACTAGCAAACAAGAATAATTTGTACATTTAGCTCTAGCTGACAAGGCTTTTAAATAATAAACAATGTCATAGTGAGTTAGAAGAATCATTTACCTTGTGCAAAAGTTTGCACTGCTCTTGGTGCTGAGCATGCAAACTCCGCCACTGGAACCTCAGTCTCCCATTTAACCACTGAAGGTATCGAACATCCACTCTGTCTTCCAGCCCACGTTCAGGTGCTGTTTCAGTTGTACTCTTCTGGCTCTCACACAGATCATCCTCACACTAAAAGCAGAAAAGAATACCAAAATGTTTTTAATTGGTTTCAACACTTTCAAGTCATTCAGTAGTGAACAACACACAAGATATATAGGCCAAAGAGGGGAATAATATCCCCCTACAATGAAGCCAGTTTCAGCAGCACAGAGAAATTGTCTTAGAACACAGGACTGGGAACAGCCTAAACAAGTAAAGAAGTGTGGAATAAATATCAGCTTCTTATCTGTGACGTGGTGAGCTGTCTCCTCTCCCGTCTTTCATTTTCCATACTCAGGAAGACACAATGTTCCTGAGACAGCAAGCATGTTCTTTACCCAGATGGGAAAAATCACATTTTGACTAGATTCTAATATGTCAAAGAACAGATTTAGCTCCTCCAGTGTCTTCCTGAGACCCTATTTTGTAAATCAATTACTTATACAGGGACAAAATCGTGGGCCTGTGCTTACCCAGCTATTTCCTGTCTAGCAAGACAGAGGAAAAGAAAAAAATCACGCAGCTGGCAATGGCCAGGACTCCACAGAGGCACTCCCAGCTACACTTTTATTGCCTGTCTTGCTTTTTTTGCCTTTCCCTAGAGTAATTTGGAAGGAAGAAGGGAGAAGCAAAGAGTTTCCATTTGTTCATCTTGTCCCACTTTCCTTCTGCTGCAGATAAAACCCCCAACAACAACCAACACCTTCATCTTCTAGATGGAATTTTTTCTTGACCAACAGCACAGAGCAACACATTTCTAGCCTATCTCTTTCCCAAGGCACACGAGGGGAATTCCAGCTCCCCCAGCCTCTTGCACAAAGAGATCATTCACGTGTACAAACAGACCTCTCCATTATCAGCTAAGACTCCTCCAGATTGCAAATTAAAAGGGGAAGAAGGAATGGGTAGTTCTAGTTCTGATGCCAGCTACACCATTTAAAGTAAGACTGTCAATTTCATATAATTTATAGAAATTACATACAACAAATACAACTCATAATTCCATTTTTTTTTACTACAACATATCCTAAGAAGTAGAAATAACACAGAACTGCAAAGACTTGGATATTCAGAATGGGTGTTTGCCAGTTAAGGAAGTGCGTCCCAGTTCTTGGACTCTCAAGACACTTCTTTAAAGTGGAAATTTAAAAAGCCTACTTGAAACACGATTATTTTCAAGAAAACACTTAGGTACATATTTGGACCCACAGACCTTGATGGTATTTAAACATACGTGCTTCACGGATTTCCATGTTCAATAACATCTTAAAAAGATCCAGTTGGCAGGCAAAGCTTGAATGTAGTTTAGGAACCAAATTGGAACTAACAATGGAAGCTGTAAAGTGAAGAGTTTAATCTTGCTTTAAACACAGATTTCAACAGAAGTGTGTCTTTGAACAAAAGCGTGTCTATAACCATGATCAAATAACCCCCTAACATTTGTTTTAACCTAAATATCACTGGTTGACATGGCCTCCAATACAATGAATGTTCCTATTATTTATAAGCACAAATGTGCTGCTCTGGTCACATAACAAAACGTATCAATATGACAGGGTTTTTCCCTTTGCTCTGTGGCTCAAACGCATGCCATAAATCACAGAGGTGCAGGGTTGGTAAAGGGCTTTTCCTTTTAAAGGCACAGATTCTTTTTTTTTAAAAAAAAAAAAAAAGACAGGATCTGCATTGTGCCAACTGCAATGTCCTCCTTTTTCCTCTGCTCCTTCAGCCCCATGCTCCTGAACCAAGGCACAGTGTCCTTGGCCACTGCAGTCCTAGCTAAGTACCCCAATGGTTCAGACTGTCTTGCCCCAGCTATGAAACCATACAGATATGATTACCAAGTTATCCACAAATGTGATAAGGTAAGCAATTGGATATTACCCACTACAGCAGAAAAAACACATGTGTAAAGAACATTAAAACCCTCACATAAGCAGCCAGAAAGCCACAAGGCCAAAGACAGACTGGGGAATCCCAGATTAAAATCTGCATTTTCCATAATTTACAGTTCTGCTCCAACTTCCCTGGTTAGAGGTCTCAGAAAAGCACAAATACTGCTCTCTGGGGGATTTATCTCAAGAAGGAATGGCATTAGACTTGATTGCTTTGGCAGTACAGTGACAAACACCATGCAGAGCTAATTTTATTGTAGCAACCTGCCTTATTAATATTAAAATAAGGAAGCCAGCCAATGCATTTTTAACAGGATCTCTCCATTATTTATTCCACAAACTGCACAAAAAATTTACTTTTGCTATGAAATACTTAGCCTGGCATAAAGTAAACAACACACACACACACAAAAAAAAAAAAAGTCTTGCATATTATACTGTGACCTCAATTTCTGGTCCCATCTTTACAATCTAAGACTATTTACTGCTCTCCCAGTGAGAGAAAAATCACTAGAATACCAGCTCAGGTTAGTGCCTTTGCTTCAAATATCACTGTGAATTTATCTAATCTATGCAGCAATACAGGTACACACCTACATTCATTTCTGAGATCCAGAAGTGCATATTTTTTAGTCCAGTTCATAAAGAGAACAGCCAAGGCAACTACCCAGAGCCCTCAATGGCCTTCCCACACTTGGAATGCTCCACACCAGCTCTGGAAGAGATCATTTCACAGCCACTTACCAGAGAAGCATATTGCTTGCAAATTGTTTGCTGTAGTTAATGGTTCTCTTTGATTCCGTTTTAGAGAAAGGATCCAGCTACAGAACAGTGCCACAGGCTTGCAGTACAAAAGCCATACCAACACATATCCATACCCTCATCACCATGTCAAGTCTTTTCCCACCACACCAGTGATATCTGAGCTCGTCTTGTCAAACTGGATGATGTAGACCTTCTGAAGCACCTGCAATTAGTGTAACTTCAGCAGAAGCTAGAATGAAACCCCTCAGTTCCACTCGCATTGTAGCTCACCCCAAACGAGCCTTCTGTCCTAAAAGCTCAAAGTGCTGCTGTTAGAAAATCTCAATATCCATTTATTGGCAAGACTCAGAAAAGCAAGCACAAGCCTGATAAAAGTGACAAGCATACATTTACGTGAGCTCTCTTCAAGCCATTTTCTGAACTATCACCCTGCCCACAGTGCAGCAGAACCTGCTCTCCTGTGGTAAAAAATCCAGGCAAATAAACAGCTAAGCCCCATAATACACATTCCAAGACACCACCCATCACCATCCCAACTAAGGTAGCTCATAAACTATAAAACCTACCCCAAGCTCATAAATACATCTCTGGCTCAGTCAGAACTAAACCCAGTTTATGTCCTAAAAGCATATACTTAAAATTTTTTGCACAGCAGACTAGAAATCAGTCTCCAACACCACATGAGTTTTGCCCTAAGCATTCCTCCCCAGGCTATTTCAAGTCGAATTGTTATGAAAAAAGGTGTCAGATATACTCAAAACGTGTGAATGGACTTATGCTTACACAATGCAGCAAGTGCAATAAAAGGCCACCACTGCCAAACTCCTCACAGCAGAATTGTTCTGAGCAGACAAGTCAGATTCACAAAACACACTGAACTGAAAAAAGCTATCAAATATAAAAGTATTTAGAGGAAAAGAATAAGGGGTGGGAGAAAGGAAGGTGTGAAAATGGACATGATGATGTATCAATTTTCCTTTACATTCCATACATCTGAGCAAACAACTTGCATGCAACGTGCTTAGAGTGAAATTACAGATTAAGAAGTTTCAACTTTTAGAGTAGAAATGAAGCTTTTCTTTTTGGTTTGAAATACAAAGCAATTCCATATTATCAGAAATCAGAGAGCAAGTCTGACTTGCAAGTCTCACTGCAGACAGTGAGAAGGGAACATTTTTTGCACTATTTGCTTCATCTGAGGATTTTAGTGACCTGGTATGGAGCTGACCTTGCTCTGTTCATACACTTTGAACTAAACAAGCTCCAAAAATTGTTTTAATGCAAAATTCCCTGCAGAGTCAGTGGCAATCTTGCAATACGTCATAACCAGTACTGCAGAGGAAACTTCTGTCATGCAGCTTCATCACACTTTTACACCTTCTGTGCTACTCCTACTGATACAGGAATCTTTACCACATAAATTCTTACCTTAATAAATTTACTATGCCCTATGTGCACAATGGAAAAGAAAAAGCCTATGCTGCCTGCACTGCTGTAAAACAAGGCTATGGCAGGGCTGGTTCCCCCAGAGATGCTCTTTTCTGACGACAAGCTGCCACCTGTCGGTCTAGGACAGGCCCCAGCCGCCTCCAGATCATCACTGGAGAGATGTGGCTTTTTCCCCCGGACTTTTTCCAAATTCCTCCAAGGATCAGCTCTCTGCTTCCACACCTGAACAGCCAGCAAACAACTCGCTCCTTACTCTACCCACAGAGAAACAAGCCTACAGGAGCACAGATAAGACATTTAACCCACGGATATATGCACTAGATCAACTCCCTGACGTTAATCCTTGAGCAGAGCAAAACAAAGCAACTGCCAGATGAAACCTTCAGTGCACATTCCCAGCCCACTCACCTGCACCGGAGTTACTCGGGGTCTAGACAGAAAATATTCACTCAGTTACCACTCAAATCTTAACTACACTAAGCACACAGCCTGGTATCACAAAGGTAGGAAGGAGCATACTCAGATCCTCACTGCAGGGCTCGGGAAAGGCAAAGCAATCACATAAATCAAGCCAATAAAGTGCCTCTGCAGCCTTTACTGAGCGCTCGTTCTGAACTGCTCATAATTCAGACAATGGTTTTGATGTGACATATGTTAAGTTCTGTAATTACACATCTTTAAACAGAGTGCAATTTTTTTTAAAAAATTAAACACCATAGCCAGAAATAACACTATCAGATATGCTTTCTTAATTAACACACTATATATCTATCTGCAGGAGGGGAAAATGTGAAAAGGAGCAACCTGAACAAATGAGTGCGAAAGGGACAGCACTATTTTCATTAATAGCACCATAAACAACACTAATTGGATTTCCTCCTAGACAAGGTAGGGTCCAGATTAGATTTATACATGAAAAGATAGATGGTGTAAAAATCCACTCCCACACGATGCACGTACAAGTTAAATCTCCAGATATTTGCAGAGAAGAGGAAGTGTTCCACAAATGTAAGTGCTCTAGAAGTTATGCTTATAGCATATTCAGCAATTAAAAAAAAAAAGTGAAATCCAGTGTTTCTGCAAGGCCTTTAAGCTTTCAAATTTCCTTGCCTTTTGTAAAAATTACTACTCACAACAGCACTCCCAGGAGCTTACTCTTGGCAAAGAGTGAAAAGGATAAGGTGCTGAGGAAGACAGAAAATGTGAACACAGCTCTTACCCATGCCTGCCTTGTTCAAACAAGACTGTCTGGCAGTAGCCACAGGCCTGAGGCACTAGAGCAAGTCAGTCCTTTATCCCATCCCTCCTCACTCATTTGGGAGGTTATTTAAAAACTCTGCAATCCAGCAAAAGCACTGTGCCTTAAAAAGAGCACGGCAGCACTACCTATTTTTTGGAGCTGCAAGGTTTTAAAAGAACATGAAAAACCCAATGCTCACTGCATTAAGTATTCAGACAAAACACGGAAAGTAAATATACTAAGACAAACATATGACAGGGTAGACCTTAACTCGGAGAAAGTGCTAAAGGGCTCAAGAAAGGCAATATAGGTAATGCCTTGCACTGCATTTCCTCTGCCTGCAGCTGCAGCCCTGACTGCCCAGGTCCATTTGCTCCACTGTGGGCACGGGCAGCCCATGGAGAGAGGAAGATGCAGCACACTACATCAGCAGCACACCTGGAGCTAGAGGCCAACAGGAGAAAAAGGCCCTCAAGGAGAGGAGAGGCAAAGCTCTGCCATGGGTAAGAGCCCTAGCATGCCCCTCTTTGCATGTTCCTTCTATTCTCCTAAGGAAAACGTGCCTTACTTCAAAGGATCCTCCAATGCGAGTTAAACACGCATCGATTACAGTGCAACACCAAAAGTAGAGGATATTTGCATTTAAATCAAAAGGCTGCAAAGATAATCAGGAGGTACCAAAGATACTGGCTGCTCCTGTCACTGGAGGGCCGGAGAGGCACTAAAACATCTTATAATCCCTGTTTCCCCAACAGCCAAGGAAGGAGCTCCCTACACTGGATTTCAGCAGAGTACCAGTATGACCACGCTAAATTCTACTATTAGCACGCCAGTCCTCATCTTCTTCTCCTCCCACAGCTCAAGTGGCTCCAGTGTCTGGCAGCGAACCCCATCCAGAACATATCAGCTGTAATGTCAGGTTCAAGACATTTTGCATTTATTTGAAATTCAGACATTCTCAGAGACACAGCAGAGTCAATAAATTATAAGCTTTTCTGATCATTTCAGACTCGTCTGCTAGAGCGTTTTACTTTGACATTCTGTCTGGGGAAAAAAAAAAATCCACCTCTTAATTGTGTATTCACTGTGTCAAGCAAAGATAAATGTTGGTAACTACACCTTTTCCAGCACAGCACAGGAAATTGTTTTTCATTGGGAAGAAGGTTCCATGACAAGTTCAAAGCATGAAAAACCCCACACAGAAAAGATCAGAAGGAACAGCATGTTCATATGCACACACAGAATGACAGGGAGACAACTTCAGCTATCACTTGTAACCTGTGATTTAACACAAAAAAAGAGTGTATTTCAACAATCCAAACTGAAATGTGCTTCAGTTCTTGTATGGCAAAAAAATGTATTCCTAATTTAATCACCTCTTCCACAAAGTATGTTTAAGCATACAGGCAATATCAGTAACTAAAGACAAAAATTAACACTTCAGGGTTTGCTACCTATAGAGGAAGTGACTTTAGAAAGTGAAAAACACAGAAAATCAAAATTCAAGCATTTTCCTCCCTTAGTTTCTGGTAGAAGCCTCTGAGGATGGGTAGCAGTGCAACCAGAGTGCCACAACAGACCTGTGAGCCACAGTGAGGTGAGGGAAACTCTGCAGGAGAACCTTGATGGGTCCTGCCCCTTCTGTTCAGGTTTCACGGATGGCTTTTTAAAAGAGTATTCCTTAGAAGCTACTGTATTCAGCAATAATAATACCTAAAAAAGGGTAAAAACATAAATGCTGAGAGTTACGAGGAAGACAGGAGGACAAAAAGAACAGAAGTGTAAGCACAAGGGAATAAGGGAGAGAAATCAAAAAATGAAAGCTGACAGACTAATATAGCCCATAAAGATCTGGAAAGTAATTACACTCCTGAGTCAGAATCAATAAGGTTAATAAAATTCCCTCCTCCATCCTCACTGGAATAGGTGAAGAGGCGGAAAAAACATCCAGAAAATTTATTTTTTCTGAAACTAGTGCCAAAGGTTTCCTGGTTTTCTGCTGGGGGAATATCAAGCTTGGCTGCTATGTTAACACTCTCCTCTAATAACGTGGTTTATGGAACAGCAGTAACTGTCAAGATTTCTGTAAAAGAAATGCATTTCAACAACAAGATTAGACCAAGCATAAGCCTTACACTGTACTGGAAGTAGCCAGTGAGCCAAACTAGACTGTGACAAACAAAAGATGAATCAAATTGCAAACCTAAGACTCAGAAGGCTTCAGTTTTCCCCTCCAGAAGTACTTAAACTGAGTTCACTTTGGCATGCTAGAGAGACATGCATGAATTCCAACTTCAAGAACCCTGATAGCTCTATTTGTTCATTACTATAAATTCATAAAAGGGGAGGCGCATCCAGTTTCACTCAGAGGGCAAGAAGCAGGCAGAGGGAATTAGTGATTAAAAAAAAAAGTGCACAACATATCCTGGTGCTAATCTCAGATATAAAATCACTACACCCATCTAAAAAACTGAACAGCCTCCACGCATAATTAAATTACAAGGCACAGATACATTAATTTCAGCTGTAGAAACAATACCAGTATAGGCAGTATTCCTTCCTGGAAACAGAAAGGATACATGCTCACGGAGTACTGCTATTACCTGGACAAACCATCACAGATTTGGAGAAAGCTGGGATGATATTACTAAAATTTAAAAAAGAAAAGTAAAACAAATTTAGTCAAATACTGAATGTGTTAAACAGGCAAGTTTGTATCAATTATCTGCTTCTCAAAATCAGAGAATGAGAACTCCCCAGGTATGCCTTACAAGTTTAATGAAGGAGAGTGCTTCACCTACAGGTTTTCCTATGTGTCTTGTACACTAGGATTTTATATGTGTAAATAAGAATCAATGAATGGCACTTGACAATAATCTGCCTGTACATGATCACTACAGCAAAAAGAGAAGTTAAAACTGACATCACAATAGTGCCTATCTGAGATGGAAATCCACAAAGGGTGTAAGGGGCCTGTGAAAACCATGCCCATTAATTAATTCCCAATGCTTTAAGGCAATACCAGGCGAGAATTCCCAAGAAGACACTTCAGTAAATCGATGTGAACCTACAATTCAGATTGTACTTAAGTCTTTATAGACCAAATAGAGTTAGTGATTACTTCTTTTGAAGAGTTGGCCAATGCAAGGTTTGAACTTTCACTTACTGCCTCTGGAGTCACCAACCTGCTGACAGAACAGCACAGTAAATTCAGAGAACAGACTTGCACTACAGCAGCCAGGAACTAGTGTTTGACGTGCATCAATCCCCTCCTCCCTCTCCCATTCCTCCTCCACAGCAACACAGGTTCCAGTCTGTTCTTTCAATTGTCTCCCTCCCAGTTTATAAACTTCATGTGCTGGAAGAGAGCCGTGGGTGGAAGGCTCCTTCAGTCCTGCTCATTAGGGCATCCTGCTGCAGGCACCAGTATCCTGGCTCAGGAGAGACTGCAGCCCTGCCCTTCCAAAAAAAATGAGCTACAGGCCACCAGACAAGGCGCCCTGAAGGACTTTCTTAATTTCAAAAGCAGCCAACCCCTATAATCATCCTAGGCTACTAACTTTACCTGTCCTTACCAACAACTACCTCAAGAATTTTTTATTACCTTAGTCACACAAAGCACTACACCTCTTACCACCTGTCACCATCCTTTCACCAATGCTGAGTTCATAATTTCACGAATCACTTAGTTTTTGATTCTGAAGATGTAAGTGCATGTAAAAGTAATCTTATGGAAGCCTTCCCCAGCTCAGGATCTAAAGATTATGAGCTCCATGTCCATCATGTGTCATGAATACCCTTGTCCCACTATAAATAACTGGCCTGAAATCCTTTAGGGCTGATGGAAGTGTTCAATTTGCAGGGAAAGACAACAGTGTTGCTAAGGAACTGCAAAGGAGAAAAAAAAAAAAGGCCAAAGAGTGGTAATCTGAAATGAAATTAAGTAATTTAATTGGCCCTTGATATATTAGGTATTTGGCATATTTTCAGCAATTTAGCAGGCTGTAGGCTTTGTTTCAAATTTAGGCTGAAAGAATAGTCAGAACATGACTGCACCCTTAATTTAGGGATTAGCTCCATTCTCTCCTCTCATGCAACAGGCCCTGTTCACTTTTGTGGATTTCAGACAAAATTTTAAAAGCAAACCACATGAATATCAGTCTGAACTACAGCTATGCCTAAGTTATTGAGACTCCATTTTTTTAGATGAAGACAAGGGGTAAGGATTTTGTTCAAACCTATTCCCATTAGTAGACCAACAGATGTACTTTGCCAGCAAGTTCTGGCTTTCATGCTTTGCTCATTTTGGCAGAGATCTTAGCAATGCACAGAACCAAAGTCTATTTCACAGATTTTTGTTTTGCAACGTTTTCATTTCAGGAAAATATTTTCAATTTTTTTGTAATAATTAAAGAGACCCCACGCAGTGGAAGATTTTTCAGACTGTTGCTCAGCTGAGACTTTAATTTCAGTTGTTTTAAAGAGCATTCCCTTTTCTTTCTCTTTTTTTTAGACAGATCTTTCTCTAGTGAAGCTTCTTTCCTCTTCTTTTACCTTCTTCCTTCAATTTACTTAAATAGAAGAGATTAACACTGCAGAGACAACATGTCTGGCATGTTTATCAGTGCCCCTTCAATTTGTTATACATCTTCCACCACTTCAGCTGAAGGTATCATAAATGCCTGGTATTTAACATTCCCAGAGCCACAACTCCAGTACCTCAATTGTTCAAGTTGTACTTTAGCTTACAAGATGTCAGGTATCAAAGTGAGAACCTTCCCTTTCTTCTTTCTTGCTAAGATTTTGGGGCTATATTGCTGAACACTGTGACTGACAAAGGCTTTGCCACATGGTTATCCCCCAAAATAGCAATATCCATCAAATAACAGTATCTAACAATAACAAAATTATAGCACTTTTATGCAATATACAACAGGCTTTCATGAGTGGTTTACAAGGAGCTGACTCACTAACCAAAAGGAGGTGTGTGACCCACCATTACCTCCTTGACAATGCATTTCTACATCTTCTCTTGGTTGGCTCTTACAGACTGAAAGCTTAGAGAAGGGAAAAGAAAACTGGTTCCAGGTGCTGGCCATTGTAATTTTTTTTTTTTAAAGATGGATTAAGTCATTTATTTGCCAAGGTATCAAGATACCACTCATTACACGCTAGTGATAACACAGCTGCTGTCACAGAACGTCATTTATGGACAGGATAAGGTGGAAGGACACAAATATGCTCACCGTGCACACAGAGGTTTCATCCCCGGTCCTTACTCTGTTCCGAGCCAAAAGCTGCTCCAAGAGGCCGAGTCTGTGCAGCAGCCAGGAAAATGCCAGCAGCAGCTCCCGACTGCCCGCTGAGCCGTCGGCAGGGAGCTCATACAGCTCCGGCCTGTCATAGCCATGGTACCACAACGCTGATTTTACAAACCTAATTTGGATATCTGAAAAGAAGAACACAATGGAGAATAACACACCGCACTACTCATCGCTTTTATCCATTCAGTTCCAGAAACCACTGCCTCCCCTGAGAGCAAGATTTTTAATCAAGCCTCCGGTTACTGGAAGTCAGTGGGGACTACAGTCTTTATCAAGAACTGGTAAGGGACAGGAAGCAAAGGCTAAAAGCCCTCTTTATGCTGCCCCATTCTGTTCTACAGTAACTACTGCTAAGGGAAAAGAAGAAACTCAAAGTTGAGCTCAAGGCCGGTAATGGCCTCTTGGAGATTAACAAAGGCAAAAAAGATAACTAGCCATCCCCACTACAACAGGACTCCAATTCACCTATTCATTTTTTATGAGCCACCAAGCATGCTATGAATTAGTAAACACTCTGAAACACTTTACTCCTGAATGAAACCAGAATTTAGAGATAGGAGTTTCACAGCCTGCTGCAAATCTCTGAGCACCAGTGAGCAGACAGAGATAAAGCAGCACACCACATGGGCTATTAAATTCTCAGGAATGCTCTGATTCATATTCCTCCACACCAGCAAATGTTACCTGACAGCTACAAGACAGGCACTACAGAACTGTAAAATACTGAGCAAACACAGACAGAAAGCTACTATTAAAAAAGCCCCAGTTAATATCAAAAAGTCCCAGCTCTGTGCTCATGCAAAACTAGAATGAAGAACATAATTAGGGGGCACAAACAACATAAACTGGCTAAGAACCAACAGTTGTAAAAGGAACTCCTACTCAAAAAGTTTCTGGAGTTCTCCAAAGGCATCTAGAAGCAAGTGATTAAGGAAGATTCAACCAATGCAGGACATTTAGACTTCCCAGAGGGATTCAACTAGCACAAAGAAACTAAGGCACTGTGGTGGAGGGAGAGGAAAGGCCCTTAAATCAATGACAAGTGCCCAGCAGACAAGAACCAGAGGGCAGGAACAAAGAGTGGTTTCACATGAGGGCTGTGCTAAACAGCTGCTGTTCAAACAACTCAAAATGACACTCAGACAATGTGACAGTGACAGAAAACTTGGTGCTGATGTGATATTAGCAGTCAAGAATGCAGGCAGATCATGAAGGACTGCAGAACCTAATGAGGCCAAGCTTTAAAATGACAGATAAAATTATTTTTAGGAAAAAATTAAAAACTACGTGCACAAGGAAAGAAATGCTCCTAGCTTTACTGACATAAGAATGGGCTTGGAGCTGATCACTGGACTCAGGAACACAATCTTAGATGATAAGATTTTTAATGACAATATCACAATTGTTTCTTATATGCATCCCAAAGCAATGCAAGAAACCCCAAAAGGACAATAAACAGAACACAAAGAACAACATACCATCATTGTCTATACGCACTGGGATCCTCATTTCTTCAGTCCCGTAAAGGCTATAGAAGATTTGGAAAGAGACAAGAGAAAGGAAAAGTACAAGTACAGTTGCATTGTAAGAACTGATGAAGCAGGCCAAGATGATAATCAAGAACGGATCTGACAAAACTCTTCAAAACCATGACTGCCATGGAACAGGTGAAGAGGGGACAATTTCTTTGCACAAGAACTCCAAGCCACCAAAGTTAGCAAGCATATGAGTCACAACAAGTTAAAGAGAAGCTCTTCACACATCCAGCAAAGCTCTGAAATTTCTGGCCATGAAACACTATGGACTTTTAGAGTCACACAAGCTCAAGGAGGAACTGGATACTGGATTTACAGAACAGGAGTTCATGGAAGCTTATGAAACACAAACATATCCTCTCTGGAGTGGGAAATCTGAGATGTAAATCACTAGAAGCTGAAAGAATACTCCCCACCCCGAAAAGTATCCTTCTATATTTGCTCTTTCCTTTCCCCAGGGCATTTACTTTTGATAGCTGTCACATTTGGGTGGTGCTAGAGGAATCTAGAGTTTGATGCAGTTTAGACATTCTTACAAAGCAAGGAAGAAAGCTGCTCCCCTTTTCCAGTGTAATGCTTCAGTATCTCCACAGCATTTCATATAAAACACACACACACAAAAATAACAGGAAGTACAAACCTTGCACAATCAAGGATTGTCACTGCTGTCCTTAATTAACACACCAATTCATCACATTACATACTCATTTGCCTGCTCTTTGCCACTTGTGGTAAAAACACCCCTGAGCATTGACACATTGTGCCTGGCATTGACAGCTGAAGCTCAAAACCCATGTAATGACCAACTTTCAAACACGAAACAAGGAAAACAAACATGTTGCTCTCAAAAGTAATTTCTTAATTAAAAGAGATTCCCACAGTGAAGAGAGGTTGATTTAATTTGATTTGCAAAATGTTAAAGGAGTCTTACCCACCAGGAATAATACACAGCCAAGACACAGGGAGGACCTACAAGCAGACTTATGCCAGCAACTCTAAAGGAGCAGCACATTGTTACAGCTCTGCTGAGACTGGAAGGAGCTGGAGGCTCAGTGAGCCACCAAGCCCTTTGTGCCTCAGCAAACCAGAGGAAGGTATACTGTTTGACCAACTTTAGGATTTAGGAAAACAAAAGTGCAAATCCCTGAGTAGATGCCTCTTCCCAGAGTGCTCCTCAGTCCGAATACACAGCTGAAACTGTCACCAGCTTACTACACATACTCAGCAGCAGGAGCAGAAATATGTCATTGACCACATGAAAGCTACAAATGAATTCCTGACAGAGACATTAACCATGACTGAAGACCAAAAACAAGATCAGGAGCATGATTAAGCAGGTGACATGAAGCTGCAGAACTACGGATGTTTTGCAGGACTGATGTTTTGCATAGCAGAGCTTCTGCCGAGATACATGGCAGTTTTAAACATGGCTTGTTTCTGCATTATACGCAAAAAGGAAACCCAAACACCTAAATCACTCTGCTCTTTCTGCAGAACCTGTGAATGAAAAAGGCAGCTTCTCTTCATGATGTTAGGATGGCAGAAATGTCTATGCTTGTTAAACACCTTGCTGTACCTATGCACTCCAATCACTCATGCACAAGAGGAGGACTCTGATACAAGACATTTTATTTTGATCACTCTTGAACATTCTCACATGAGCAGGGTTTTCATGCTGTCCTTTCCTTTTCTTTCTGCATCTAACAAGAAAGGAACTGCCAAAACTAGAAATACTCCAAAAGGAAGGAAGATCAGTACATGCTTTCCTGCTTTTTCAAAGCAAACAAGCATCACATGCTGCCATCTGCAGTTCAGGGAGCTCCTCAAAAAATCTCATATCAAAGTGCAGGAAAGGAGAGCAAGCCAGGTGTTTTTTCCTTTATCTTATCTCCCTGCTCTGATATACCACTCAGGAGAGATCCACCAGGGCAAATCACCACCTCAATTTGTGTTGCTCTGGTCCTTTATCTACCCCTATTTCATCTCTCCCCTGCAACACACTGTCCTCACAAGAGAGAGTAGGGATCAGTGTGAGTATCAGGCAGGAACTGTGGGTGAGTGGTCAAAGCATGGATGTGAAACCGAGGCTCAAAGAGCCTTTCCATGACCTTAGAGAAGCCACTTAGTTTCCCTCATCTCTACAGTGCTCTAGTCAAAAAGCAACAGTGCTCAGATAAATGGCAGTAAAGGTTATGTAAGTACCCAGGACCTAGATGGATTCCTCCACAACATGCAGCTGAGACGAAAAACTATCACTCAGACAGCAGATAACACCAATCAAACACCTCCTCTTTGACAACACCTGATGGCATTTCATTAGGATTAGGCAATTTGTAGAGAAAGACCCACGCAGGCCTTCCAACTAATCTCCTTCTCCACACACACTATTTATAAAAGTATGTTCAGCAAGTAAGATCAAGCGAGGGATGAACCTCAGGGTTCAGCTCTCTTAAAACTATACTCAAGCTGTGCTCTTCCACTTTATGAATCCTGACAAATATTCTCAGTGAATCACAAAATGATATTCAAATAAGGAATATGCCTGGAAGGCTAAAATGGAAAAGAACTATAAATCAAGAACAGACACAAATACATTATTACATTCACTCAGGCAAGAAACACCTGCAAAGGTAGTGGTATTATGGGAAAATACTGCTTCAGAACAACATTTTCTGCCTTGTTTGTCAAACAAACAAAAATATATTGCAGCTCCAGACCACTTTCCCATACTATAAAACCTGAATAGCAATTCCATAAAAGAAATGTTTCCTCCAACTATCTAAATGCATATTGCTCTGCTACCTGGCATGGCTGTCAGGTTGTTAACCAAGTTCATCGGCCCTCAGCCTCTGTGAAGAACGAGCAACATGAAACCATTAATCATGACTTCATCAGTCAGGTTATGCCCAGAGTATTTTCAGGGCTTACTCTGACTCGTACTCCACTGACAAGAGACCCACTATTGCAACACATTTAAGGGGCTGCAGTGTATTAATGGCTTCCCACCAAAGTTTACAGTAAGTGCTTTTCACTGTGTGAAGAAAAAAATTCTTCCAAAAGGAGAAACCAAGAGCCACGTGCAGAATTTTATAACCACTAGCTGGCAAGCTTCAGGGGGGGTTCTGGTTTCTTTTTGCAAGAACACAACAGTCCCTACATTTTAAAACATCAGACTGTGTGAGCTTTTTTAGATACGATTTTACAATTATTTTCTGCTAGCCAGGCAATAAAATACATCACCTCATTAAAAACATAGTGCAGAAAGTTTTTGCTAAACAATATTATATCACAACCGTAACAAGAGAATGATTAGGAGCTGTTCCGTTCAAAGCAAATTTTAATCTCCTCTAAAATTCACCTACATCACAAGATCAGACCAAAAACTGACTAATAAAAACTACTAACTCAAAACAAAAATACATGCCTTGAAATGCAGGACTTGCTCTGCACAGTGAGATCCCACACAGTTCTTGCAAACTACAGACCAAAGTTCAGTGTTCCTTTGGAAAAATAAAGGATATAAGACCATTGGAGAATGGCTTCTCTTATCCAGAAGGCTGTTCCTAAGCACATGGTAACCCTTATACCAAAAGACTTCTTGCAGCCTTTCCCTGGGATCTGGCAACTGCTGCTCTCCTCGTTTTAGCTAAGGTAATTAAGAGGTTGTACAAAAACAGCAAAGAAAAGGAAAGCCTGATTCATGGACTAATGCACTAGACTTGGACTAGAAGAATCCATTTCAATTCTCTGTTTTATAACAGGATCCTGTACAAACCTGAGAAAGTTATTTAGTCACTATGCCCAAGGCTTGCTTCATTTGTATTAAATACACAAGAGACCAGAGTAGGGACAGAGAAAAAAAGCAGTAAAATATTGATCATGTTCACAGCAGACAACTCACTTGCCAAGCAAAGGTAGTGAGTGTCTTTTGAAAAACAGTATGGCTGGCTCTCCAGCCTCAATTTCAGCTTTAATCACCAAGTTGTGACTAAAGAAGTTTCTTAAAAATCAGCTCAATAGTTCTGAGCAGAACCACACACTCCTACCTCAAAATGTACCAGCAGAAGCTGCATTTCCTCTCTCTAGAGCCAGCAACCTGCTACATGCACTTGGAAATCCTGTCTCCAAATGCTGCTCCAAGGCAGTATGGAAGCAGCCAGGATTCAAAGAGGCAGCAGTTGAGCAGCACCACATCCACAAAGCCCTAGGAGACAGTCAATAGACAGACTTACCATATACAGCAGATTGTGGAGAAGTGGAAAAATAAAAACAGCCAAATGAAAAAATAGCAGTCCTGTGAGTAACAGGAGCATGCTGATTTCCTGCTGAGCTACCAGCAAAACTATGCCAGTTTTGCTCCACACTCCGCAATGCTTAATCTTTTTGAACTTCACTTACAGAGCCACCAGACTCACACCTATTCAGGGCCCTAAACAACACTGTTTAGGGTTTTCTGATTACAGGGCAAAAGTGGATTGCAAGTGGTTTTGGTCTGAGGAGACCTTGATTCATCACAATCCTGTTCTCAAAACTTCTTCTGACAATGAAAAGGCTCTAGGTAGACATGTCTCAAGAGAGAAGTTTGGAGAGTAGTGTTATACTTGGAAAAACATGCACTGAAGAAGTAAATAGTGCTCTGTCATTGTGAGAAGCCAATCTACGTTCACCTCATCTCTGGAGTAGAGTTCCTGTCCATAAAGATACTCACGGCCTCCCTAAAATAATCACACACACACTCTACTTCTTATTTTGTCTAGAACTTAAATACAAAACACTGCCATTCTGATTCACATTACAATTCACAGCTCTGACAGAGAACTTGACAGAAAAGTAGCCACTGAATTATGTATCACATGTGGAATGGGGAAAGAAGGAATCAAAGGAAAAACAGATCTATGTCTGTAAATATCTCTGTAGATGCTGAGAATGCATAAGATCGATGCTGAGAATGCGTAAAGTCATTGCAGAGATTTACCTGCAATAAAACATCAAATGGAAGCAAGAGCCTCTGGAAGATACGAGAACATTCCAGTTTCCTGGACAAAGCAAGTCAAAGAGGAGTAAACCTGCCTGCACAGCTGTGATGCACACTATGTTGGTGGCACAGGTAATCAAAATGGAGCAGTCTGAACAGGGAGCAAGGACCCGAAGAAAAGGTGCAACAAAACCAGCCCCAGTACATCCTACGACAGATGGAAATTGCAGTCAGCCAGACTGACCACGTTACCTATGGCATCAGACTCTGTCCACTTGCCTCCATGGATTTGTTTCAGAAGGGCATAGAGCAGCCTCCAGAAATCCAGACTCTGCAAAACAAAGAGAGGGGTGGAGATCAGTAGGCAAAACACCTGTCAGTTAGTTCAAATAGATAATTAAACTCTGAGCATCTGAGCATCATATATGTGGAAGAGCACACCTGCATCCTGTCAACACCGCCCAATCAGGCAGGTGCATGCAATTACCTGTCTTATGAACTCTACCTACAGTGAGGTGCCCTCAGAAAGAGAAGGGCTAATGCTGGCTGTACAGCAACACCCAGCACTTCTACTGTGGGGCACATGCACACAGGAGCACAGCCTCCAAAATCTGCTCTGATATAACCACATATGGCACAACTCACCTGTAGTCAAACAAGCACCTGAAGATACTAAAAAGATCTGACCACAATAGTGTCAAAAACTCACAAACACGAGGCAGCACACAATGACTTGGAACTGTGAATCATTTCTTGGCCACACAAGGACAGCATGCTGACAAACTGAAACAGTGATTCTTACAGCTGGAATTTCAGTCAACACTCGTAAAATCCTTAAAATAGCTAACTGAGCAAGGGGGGCACCCTGTGTGCAAGCTGGAGGCCTTGGAGGCAAAGCAGGAAGACCCAAGCTGGGGTGCGGTAAAGGGCAGCAAACCTCAGGTGACACTGGAAAGGCATCGCAGACCACGCTGAAACACCGAGCTTTGAATTAAAACCGCAGCACGGTAAAACCCTTACAAGAGCAGCGAGTTTGCAGGAGGCCCCTAACACGAGTCAGCTGGGGACCACACAGGAGTCCCCCACCCAGACTGGCCCAGGGGTCCGTCCCTCCAACCCAGACCCTGTCCCAGGGCCCCAGTGCCCAGTGCCACTCGGGTGTCCCTGTCCCAGGGTCCCAGTGCCCAGTGCCACGCGGGTGTCCCTGTCCCAGAGTCCCAGTGCCCAGTGCCACACGGGTGTCCCTGTCCGAGGGTGCCAGTACCACGCGAGTGTCCCTGTCCCAGGGTCCCAGTGCCCAGTACCACACTGGTGTCCCTGTCTCAGAGTCCCAGTGCCCAGTGCCATGCGGGTGTCCCTGTCCTAGGGCCCCAAGGCCCAGTGCCACTCGGGT
>VWZF01002523.1:675142-711605 GCA_013396755.1 Sclerurus mexicanus
CAGCGCGCCTCCCGCTGCTGGCTGCGCCTGCGCGCTGGGGAGCGCCGCCGAGCGGGACGTGCCGCGCGTGTCTCCTGCCGCTTCCCGCGCGGGGCCCGCCCGGCGGGAAGAGCTGAGGCAAAAGCCTGCCTGCGCTCTTCCCAAAACGCGGCTCGGCCGCAGCACACCGGGCCTGATGGGAGGGCACAGGGTCTGTGGGTATTCGTCTGGCTCAGCTAAGGCACCCAGGCATATGACCCCTTAGCTGCAGCAGTCCCAGGGATTAATCCTGCCGTGGCAGTGGGGGATCTGCTGTTTGGGAGACAGTGTGAGCTCCTGAGAGGGGAAGTCCGCCCTCACGCAGGGTTTAGACGGCCGAAACCTGGCCCGGAGATGGATTCCCGCTGCGGGTGTACAGCGGGAGCACAGCCAGGGACAGCGGCCTGCTCCACCAGCGCCGCGGGAACCCTGCCTGGGCCTGGACATGAGACCCGCTGGAAACTCCCACTGACGGTGTCTTGGCCAGCCGCCCACTTCATAGCCCATTTAACACGCTCACTGTGCATCCAGCGTGATGCCTTTCCTTTTTTTTCCACCCCAATATCTGAACAACATGAAACAACATGTGAAATTCCTTGCTGCTGCAGAACAGCCAAATGGCTGCTTGCAATGAGGAGAGAAATCGCAGTGGTCTAACGGGACCTCCAACCAACATGAACTGTGTTTGCACTCTTTCCCTCTGGTTGCTCCTCTCCTGCCTCCCACCCCTGCACCAGGGAGCTCAGCCCTTTCCAACACTGAGTGCTGTGTTAGAGCTCTTGCAATCCTGTGGATCCTGGCTGCTGCTCCAGCCAGCCCTGAAAGGACCCCTGGGTGTGAGTTATCCAGGCTTAAGGATTTTTAAAATATCTTCTCTAGCAGCTGTTGTCTCACATCCTCCTTTCCTAATGGCCTGGAAAGCATTTTCCTTATCCCTCATCCAGTTCTAGCTCAGCAATCTCTATCTGCTTCTTTGCTCTCCTTCCTAACAGGTTTGGCACCTCCACACAGTTCTTTGCCTTTGGTTCCCAACAGCCCATAAAGTGCTGTTTTATTGTCCAGAGCCTTATCAAACCTGGACAACCCACTGCTGTCTTTGGCGTCCTACTTGGCTTTCCACACCTTGCTGCTATCGGGCGCTGTCTGGTCCTTCCATGACACATCACTTGTCTATTTTCTCATCCCTGCTGTAGTCTCCAGGCAGGAGGACCTTCAGCTGGAGCCAATTTCCTGTGTTTTCTTGACCACTCCATAAACCCTGCTCAAAGCTATCCCTGTCCCCACACACATTCCTCTGTCTAGGCCTTTCCTCCCCAGGGCAGCTGCCGAGACAAGGGCTCTCCTGCATCACCCAGTGCACGCACAGGTGAGTGGTTCTGCCCATCGCCCCTCCTCTGGGCTCCTGTCCCCCAGCCAACACACCAGCCCCCAGGCCAGCGAGCATCACCATGTGGCAGCTGGGATCCACACCATCCCAGCACTCCCAGAGCCTCTGTGCCACCTCTCCATCCCACTGGCAAGACCAACAGCACAGTGCCCCAGAGCCAGGCTGGCTGCCCCCCTGGCTGGTGTCTCCTGGTCCCTGGCCCCATGGCCCCCTGGCACGCAGCCCTGTGGGCGCAGCTGACACAAGACGCCTGGCGCTGGAGAGAGCTGGCACTTGGCCATGGGCAAGTTGGACGCCAGGCAGCAAATCCCAGCCTCTGTGGCGCAGCACAGCATGGCGGGAGCTCAGTCCCAGCTTGTGAGGCCCCACTTATCTGCTCTGCCGGCCGCCTGGGTGGTTTTCCCAGGGTGGGAGAGACCGATGGGAAGGCGATGGTTTCCTGCTGCAGAGATGGACCTTGTGCTGTGGACAGATGAAGGCGGTGATGGCGTGACAGCCTCCAGTGTGCTGTCCCAGCAAGCATAGCAATGGCACCCCACCGACAGCAGAGCCCCTGCCCTGCTGCATCCAGGCCTCCCCCACCTCCCCTGTCCCAAGCACTAGTCCCATGGGGAATAGCAGATGGAAAGGAGCAATGGCTGGCTGACATCAGCACACCACCCTGATGTCACCTGCAAGGTCGCAGGAGACCACTGGAAGCCCCCAGAACCCTTTGTATGGCAGTGGGAGGCAGGACAGAGCTGGCTCATCTGCTCGACCTGCCCAGCCGCTCCCCTGCGCCCTCCCGGCACTGAGGCAGATTTGGGATGAACTGAGCTGTGGTTTGCCCCAGTGGTGAGCATGGCAGTGAGGACCACAATGGGAAGGGAAGGCCTGGCCATATACTGAGGGGTCAGCGGTGCTGCTCCTGGAGAGAGGCCGCTGGACTTCGCCCTCTCTGGGTTCTCGGGCTCTCGTGATGCTGTGCAGACACGCAGCCGCACATTTTCGGCACGATGTGTCAGCTGGGGTCATTTCCGCCTGGGGTGACTCAGCGGGGCCAAGGGCGCCTGTTTGCACCCGTGCCATGGCAACCCGCCACCACAGACTGTGTGTGCTCCGTTGCCAGAGATGACGGCGGCTGGTCCCATTGCCTCATGCCGATTGTATGCGATAACAGCCACCTCTGCCCGCTCCGCTCCGGCAGCAGCACAGCTTCCTGATGTCACCTCAGCCCAGCCCTGCCGAGGGGAAGGTGTGAGCTCTCCTCCTGGGAAAACAATTCCTTTGCTCTTTTGTTGTTTTTTTGGTTTGTTGGGTTTTTTTAATGCCTTTATCCCCGTGAAGGTGCAGGCAGGAGCCAGCCTGTCTCCCAGCCAGGCCACCAGGACAGGCATCAGTGCTTCCCACGCTCCACCACCAGTTTGGGCGGCTGGAGCTCCTCCTCTGCTCTCCCCTCTCCTCTTCTGCAGCCACTACAGCAGAGCACAGCTTCTCTCCTTGCTTGCTCAAGGGAGGCCTTGGGTGGCCAGAGCATTTCACACCCTGAGCAGGTCAGGCAGGGTGCACCGCTTTCTGTTGCAAACATTTCCAGCTTCTTCCGCGCCCTCCTGGCTCTTTTACACCCACTCTCTCTTCCCTCGCTTGGACACCAGGTTAACCAGAGTGGGAAAAGGCATGGGCTGGCAGCAGAGCCAACATGATGCAGGCAGGAAGGAGCTGAGCAGCACAGGGGCTGTGAACACAGACTGCCTGCATAGTGGGGCCACAGTGATACGTCAGGGATCACTGAGCATGGAGCAGCCTCAGCATCTGCTGATGATGCTCCATTGTGGGCTGGTGTCTCCATCAGCTGAGCAGCCCTCCCTGACCGGGGTGGTGCTTTCCAGACCAGCCACCTTGGGGTCTCTGTTGTTGTAGTCCAGCTGCCAGCACCCTCAGAGCAGCCACATCTGGTCACAAATAGGCATCTCCCTGCCAGAGAGCACTGAGTTGCCTCCTGGCACCATCCTCACCCGCAGATGCAAGGGGTGCTGATACTGCCGGCATGGCCAGCACACATTTAGCATGCTGAGTTGCATCAGGTCACAATAAGGTCCCTGAGAGGGACTGTAACAGCTCCACAACTGTTCTAGTGCAGGTTTTCCTGGACACAGTCAGTCTGCAATAGGCCTATTTGTGGGGTGTAGCACCAAAATTCAAGGTCAGCTCCCAGCAGCTGGGTGTTTAAGATGGGTGTTGGCATTTGAGGCCCTCTGATGCTGGGTCTGAACTTTCAGTACAATAAGTTAATTGGGAAGGATTAGAAAAGAGATCTGAGATCTCAGTAGCTCTATTCTCAGAGTTTCGCCCTTTTTACTCTCATAGAGAAGTTGACTTTCCTCTGTATAGAGGGAAACTCCCTCCGACCTCTTTCCCCAGGGCCTTTAACGGAAGACTCACCAAAGAAAGACAGAGGCTTTGGCAGGAAGCTCTTGCACCGTTCCCCCTTGGAAACTCTCCCTGTTTCCTTGAAAATAACACAAGAGCCATGAAAGTAAAACTCAGCGCTAAGTGCCTGATGTCAGCTTTTATGCTTGGGCTCCTTCCTTGCGAAAGCCACCTGACAAATGTTCCCAGGGCTTTCCCCACCCAGCTCCTCTCCAATATTGGACCACCAGCAATGGGAATGGGGTGAGGGTAGAATAGCCTGTCCTCTCCTCTCCTTGCTCCCTGACTAGACCTCAGTCTCCAGTAGCACAGTTCATGGGCTCATTCACCTCTCAGTGTGCTCCTGGTCATCCCACTTACCCAGGGTCCCTCTGCCCTCAGTATCTTCAGCTGCTTCAATATTTGCTGGGGACATTGCTCCCCATCAGGAACAAGGTTTGAGCTCCTCTTTGCCACCTCTGCAAAGCTGCTTCCGATGGTGAGATGGGTCTTCCCCAACCCACTGCTTTGCAGAGCTGCAACAGGAAGTCCCAGCTCACCACAAGAGCTTGTAGAACTCCTGCTGCCTGACATCAGCTGCACAGTTCCTCTTACCACACTGTCTGGATAAGAAGGCAGATTTCTTAGGTGTTAGGAGATGGGCAGACACCTTCATGACCTAAAAGATATCAGAGGTCTTTAAGCTTAACACAAATCCACTTTAAAAATACTCAAAGCAGTGGTGAACTGGATACCACAGTTATAGACTGGCTTCATCCCCATAAGCCTCACACAGCAAAGAGCAGGAATCCTCTGCAGCCATAGCCCCTGTGCCAATTTCCCCCAGTTCTGCCTGGCCCCAAAGGGTCATGGCTTTATTTGGAGAAACACACTGCAGGGGAACAAACCACTGCAACCCCACAGCAGGTACCTGGCCCCATCCATGCTGCCCTGGCTCTTGTGTCCTTGATACTCTCAGGCACACAGTGCCTCTTGGGGATGGTCCTGTGCAGGGCTAAAGGTTAGAATAATGATCCTTGTAGGTCCCTTCCAACTCAGCATATTCTGTGATTCTGTGATGAGACACAAAATCACCACAAGGGAAGTGACAAAGGTGTCACGTCAGTGGCCCTGCCGGTGTCTCAGCGAGGTAGCACTGAACCAGATGCCCAGCATGTGTTAATCCAGATGTGAGCTGCAGCCACGCTGGCCAGACACAGCCCTGGCCAGACACAGCCCTGTCCAGGGGCCAAGCCTACTGCCTTCCCTAAGGATGGCCCTAAGGAACACCCTGTTGTAAAGCTTCCAGCCTAAGATATTCCCCATGCCAGCTGCAGGCACAGGGACACATCTGTCCCCTTCTTTGGATTACGGTCCATCAATCTGTGCTGAGAGGAGGACACAGGGCCAGGTGACTAAAACCGGTCCCTCCTGCCTGCACTCTGCCCTCACTGGGGCTGAAATAATATCCATTCCTCTTATAGATCAGCTGAAGGACCCCCAAACCCTCTTTTTGCCCACCTCTCCTTTTTACTTCTGTAGAGAAAGCCACAAAGCCAGGGTGGGGAGCAACAGCAGTTTAGTTTCTGAACCCCTTGTTTCCTGTCCTTTGCCAAAGCCTCTTCTGTTTCCCTACCCAAGGCGTTGGGGCTCGCCCACACCCAGCTGCCAGAGGAACTGCTGATGTTGTTTGTTTTTTTTGTCACAGTGATGAAGTGTTTATAGCAACTATCACTCCACAATCCACAGACGTCACTGATCTCGGCCCAAGCTTCCGAAATAATGGCAGAGAAAGCACAGCCCCTTTCTCCAGGGTCACCAACGGCACTGTTTCAGGTCACCAAAGCAGGGGATCTTTGTGCTGGGCATCACCGCACTGTAAATCATCCAACACCTTATGTTGTCCCAGATGGGCACCTCAGGGCTGGGGCCATGCCCTGACTCTACCTGTGATGGCAGCGATACCCCTGTGATGGCTGCCAGGTGACCAGGCAGGACGTGGGGGCTGCCAGCCACCTCCCCAGGGTCTGCTCTCTGCCTCAAGCACCGGGAACAGCTGGGACCAAGCTGTCACCCCTTGGCTGCTCCCCCAGAAAACTGGGATTTGCCCTGAGCATCATGCTCTCCCTGTTGCAGGAGCAGCATAGCCAGGGCATCACTGCCCTGCGAGGGAAGGGACCATCTTTGCCTGTCCCAAGCTCCTGCCCAGGCTCAGAGCCAAGAGCATCACAGCCAAAATGCACTGGAAGCCACACTGCTATGTGTCTGTGCAACTCATATTCCAGGCCACAGAGATTTACTGTTCAATGCAGAATAGATCGTGTCTGGTCACAGCCCACCTCCCTGGTGCGCCAGCCGCTGATGATCCAGTCTGTGCATCGAGGGGAGGCCCAGCTCTGGCGTGGATTTCCTATCCAAATGCGATACAGCTGTTTCTGCTTCCTCTCTGAAGACCAAAGCAAGTTTTAAAAAGATCAATTTATCATATATTTTCTTTGACGAAGGCTACTTGCAGATGTGACCTGTGCCTGAACTGCCCAACCTCACAACGTCAAGGCTGGAGCAGGCAGAAACTGAGGCTTGTACAAGCACAGCTCTTGGAGGGGAGTATCCTGACAGCAAGACTTGGGGCTAAAAGCTATCTCAGTGGGAGCTCCTACTGCAGGATAGGCAGAAAAACAGGGCACTAAGAAGGAGATTTTGGGAAATAATACCCAAGGGCTTGTCCCCAGACCTTGTTTGAGGGACTCCTATTTTTTAACACACACTTACATCCCTCTGTGCAGCACAGAGCGAGGCAGCTGCAGGATCAGGTTTAGCTGTGGCTGCATAGACCTGGCACAGCTCAGTTCCTACATCCTCCACACACCCAGGGCAGGAAGAGATGTCCCCAGCCACTACAAGTACACTGCAAGTCCATGATAGGGACCAAAGTGGTCCCAGGGAGCATACTGCTAACAGCAACATACTGCAAACAGCAACACACTGCCTCCTGCCCCTCCTGCAGCCACTGCTCACAGAAAGGGCTGGCAGATAAAGGACTGGATTGCCCCAGCCCCTCCCTGTGCAGCACTTGCTCTTCCATACCTCTCACTGGTTTCCTCCTCATTCCTGATGGCCTGGCCCCTTACACTTAGAATTAGCTGCTCCTGAAGTTTAAGTACAAGACCCTGCTGGGAAAGATCAGGAGCCTAATTCACAGGTCCCTTTCCCAGCTGGACACACTTATGCAAATCTAGAGGATGACAAGGCTTCTGTTTGCCATTATTTTTAATTCCTGAGGGAAAACACTATCTCACTGGCATGCTCCAGGCTACTGAGATTATATCACTAGTTTGCTTTGAAGCTCAGTTAGCAGAGGAAAGCCACAGCCCAGTGCCCCAGAGTGGCTGGGTGCCAGCGGCAGTGGCCAGGAGCCATGGGTCCAGGGGTGCTGGCACCCCCGGGAAGCTGCTGGCAAGAGCAGGGGTGGGAGCAGGAGGGCAGGGAGCCCTCTGAGTCCTGGCTGGCTGGGAAGTCTGGTGACAGCCGAACAGCGATAGCCGGGGTTTGCCTTTGACACAGACGCCTGTGTTTGTTGTGCTAACTGGGTGGGAGGCGAGGCAGCGCCTGCTGTTCAAGTTCATCCCACTGAAGCATTCCTAGTGGGTGCTGAGCCTTGCAGCATCAAGCAAGTTTTAATTGGAAGTTTTAAGATGCTTATCAGATCAGGCAGCTTTTGACACCGAAGATTTTGACATTGGATATGTACCTCTGACCCGTGAGGGTTTTGGCCAAGTCCCAGGAGGGCTGGCGTGACAGTAAAATGCATAGCAGTCTAAAAGGAAATGCATGCATAAACTGTAGACAAAAATATCCCAGTGGGTGATGAGATATCTCTGAACATGTAAATGGGTGGCTCAGGTTAGGGAAAGACATGGTTAAGAAGCCATTTTAGAAACACCCCTCAAGCTGACATCTTTGACATCTGTTAGTGCTGTTCTTTCAGTGGGGCAAAGACATTGAGACACGAAAGAGTAAAGCCCTTGAGCCAGCATTTGCTTTGTAACACCACACCTCTGCTTCCCATATGAAGGAAGGCTGGCTCTGCCTCAACAGTAACCTCCCAGCTCACTTCATCTTTTTGTATGCCTGCTCAAAACAAAAGCAGCAAATACCAGGTTATCCTGATGTGACATTAAACACCTTCCAGCAAGACACCTCTCTGCCCCAACTGAGGGCTGCACATATCCAGGAGCAGAGCTGAGAGCTGCCCATGGACATGGCTTTCCAGCAGGCACTGCCTGAGGCTGGGACACAGCCAGGAGGCTGCAGAGTGCCACAGAGACCTCAGGTCCTCAGCCTCAGCCCCTCACCCAAAAGTACTGCATGCCTCCAATTTAACAACATAACAGCCACTGGCAACAAGAGGTGGCTTATGGCGGGAGCAACCACACTCTAGATTTCTGCACATGTCTCCACACAGACCCAGTGAGGCTGTGGGTGGGGTAGGACCTTCCTCTCAAAACCAGGGAGACTCCAATCCCAGGCAAGCATCATTACAACACCCATCACCCCTTCCCTTGGGGTGTGCTCACCCACAGCACCTGGGGCTGCTTTCATCCCACCAGGGCTCAGGCAGCCCCTGGGGTGGGCAGCCAAGGGCAGGACCCTGCACACATCAGGAGCAGAAGCACATGGAGCCATCACACCACGTGGGACTCAATCCAAAGGCCACAGGACTCCTCAAGCAAGTGGCAAGCGCTTCACAAGCAAGTCCTGCGTGACCCCCGTTACAGAGAGCACAGCTGCTACATGGGGGAAGCATCTTTTGCTTTATTAAAGACTGAGAATACAACTGTGGGCCCAGCTACAAGAGCTGGGTGCCAGAAGCAGAGCTGGGTTTTGGCTGGAAGGGTGCGGTCTCCTCTTCAGGCGGCCTTCAGCAATACCAGCCAAATTTCCTATCCGGCAGGGCGACCCAACATCCCCACCCCAGCATTACTCCATCTGGAGCAGAGGCCCCTGTCCACACCAGCCCCAGCCTTGGTTACTTATTGCTTTGAACGTGCTAGTCTAGTACAGAGTGAATTAAAAACAAAAATGCATGTCTGTTGCGGTGTGTTTGTGCTGTCTTCAGGCTGTGCTGGGAACCCTGGCCGTCAGACCTGGAGAGGGATGGAAGAGAGGAGCGGATGAAGTCAGGCTGGGCTGGGAGCAGAGATATCCCAGGGACAACAGTGCTCCGGGACAGACCCTGTCTTTGCCAACAAGCCACAAAGCAAAAGCCTTTGGCGTCCACTGCCGGAGCTAAGCGGGTGCTGACAGTCAATTTGGACTGGTGGGGAGGAGCAGCTGGCACCCAGCAGGTTGCTCTCAAACACCGATGCAAGGGCTTGGAGTCACAGTCAGCCCAGAGAGATGCCGTGGCATGGCCTGCCTTGCCAGCTTGCCTGAGGGAGGACAACCCCAGCCAGCCCAGAGAGCCAGAGGCAGGAGGGGAGCTCCCAGGGAAGGACCAACCTGAGGTTTATTTGAATGTGTGGCTCTCAGCTCCTCCCCGGCCGAACCCTGGAGGAGAGACAGAGCGAGGTCAGCATTGCTGCACCAAGGGCTTCAACTTACCAAGAGATGGGATACCCGAGCCCCCTTCCCTCCCTCCCACAACCCCAGCCACAGCCACCATACCTTTGGGCCCAAACAAGGCGGCATAGCAGGGGTGGTTGCAGTATGGCTTGCCATCGTGCTGCAGGGAGAGATAAAGAGCATCAGTCCCGACCATCCTTCAGCTCCACCTCTGTCCATCCCTGCCCTTGGCTGCAGAGGACTGGGACCTCCTGAGCAGCAAACCTCACCTCTGCATGGCCTCCAGAGGTCAGGGTCTTGTTACACTTCTCACACCTCAAGCAGGGCCGGTGCCAGTCCTTCCCCAGAGAAGTCACCTTCTCGGCTGCCACGGAAAGGAGATGGGTTAGTTGAGGCACTGAACAGGCACAAGTCAGTTTTAGCAGATTAGTCTTCTTGTCATCAAACCCAGGGAGTACATTTTTGAGCATTTTCTCACGTCTGTCTGTCCAGGAGAGAGCACTGTGTTTCAAACACAAGTGCTCACTGTGCACAGAAAAAGCCATACACATCCAAGAGCACAGATCCAAAACAGCAGTGCCACGCCCAGGGTGAACATTGCTGCATCCATGAGGATGGGCTGACTCCTATCTGTCTTTCAAAGATCTGAAGACCACCCTCCTTTCAACATCAGCCTGCAAGAGGATTAATTTCTCCCCAGCAAGCTGGAACCCAAGTGAACACTAGAGCTGGCAGAGGTGAAGGGGAATGCTGGTGAGGACTGAGGAGGCAAAGCCATTGCCAAGCCCTGTCAACAAGAACCAGTCCCTTCCAGCCACAGCTCTGATTCTGCAGGCACCATGGCAAACCAGAGCGGGGCTGGAGCTTGGCTGGGGTTCAGGCGGCCGTGGGAGGGACAACATCCTGGAGCCAAGACATGCTTATGGAGAGAGGGGGGAACACAGGGTGGCTTTTAATTGTGGCACAGCAGGGGAGGAGGGTATTTTCTGCAGACACATGTGCTCTTCATATTGGCAGCTGCACTCCTGGGAATTTATTAAATGATTAAACAGAGCTGTCCACAGGAACCCCGTCAGAGCCAGGTCTGAGCACTCTTACTCTTCCCATGCCTGCAGAAGGAGGTAGAGCAATGGGACCAAGCTGCTGTGCGTAGTGTGTGCCCTGAGGGGCCTTCAACAGCCTGACGCATCTCTTCTTTGGAGTCCAAATATGCCCACAACAGCTTGTGCAGGGAGCAAGCTGGCGGCTGCAGAGGTGGGAGTGGGGGCAGTGACCAAATGTCACAAGGCAGCCCTGCTGCCATTACCCAGTGGCACAAAGGGCCTCCTGTGCCCTCAGCCTGGAACAGGCCACAGTGTCCTCTCCCCCTCTGGGCACCCCCAGAAGCCCAAGCCTGGCCAGTGGCAGGGCCCTCCCATTTACAGGGTTTCTGAAAGGAGCTCAGCCTCCTCAACCCTCACACACACATTTGCACCAACACTTGGGCAGGAGTTCCATCAAGGCTCACTGCACAAGGGGCCCCCTCACGCTCAGACATGCAGGTGAGATACCTGCAAACCCTATCCACAGTCCTCTCAGCACCACCTCATCCTCACCACTGCACTCTACAGACAGATTTTGACCCAAAGCAGCCTGAGGCACACCCAAGAAGGACCGCCAGGCTCTGAAGAGTCCCAGGGTGCCCTGAAGCGAGGCTTTTTCTGCCTCCTCTGCCAGTGCTCTGGATTATCTGAAGGCAGAGAAATCAGACGTCAGTCTTGGTCCTCCAGCAGCTTTTGAACTCTCCTTAGCCTCTGCATCAACAGAGACATTTCGTAAGAGCAGCCTGATAAGCACAAGTTCAAACCCCTCCTTGTTCAAAAGATCCCGTCCCAGGTCCCAGCGTCTCCACGGCCACACCTGCAGGCACGGCAAATGCAGCTCACCCCGACTGGGACTGATACAGATCCACAGGGAAAGGAAGACACTGACACCAGCACCTTAGTAGCTCCTGATATCAGACCACATGGGTAAATGAGGTGCCCCAGGACCTTCAGTCGCAGGAGGGAGACACAAACTATATTGTGCCAAAACCCCATCTCAAAGCCTGGCTGCAAGCACTGAGTTCAAATTTAGACAAAGTGATGTTCCCCAACGGCAGGAACCACATCCCCTCTGGCAGTGCCCAGGCCAGCCCCAGTGCACCCCTCCAGGGTGGGCATCGCTAATGGACACAGCCATTTGGCCAGAAGAGCAGCCCCTGTATTTGAGTCTCAGGCTCCTTGGAAGATCACAACTAGTTGGGGCACACTCACAGGCAGAGCACAAATAAAGCAAAGAGAGAAGTCAGTGGTGGCACTTGGGTTCCAGATCCCTCATCTCTAGTAAATTAAAAAGCAGGGAGTGCATATAAGCTGCTCCCAGCAAACCCCCTCAAGTTCAGCTCCACCAGGGAAGTGGAGAGGTCTGGCAGCTGGAACTTGCCCATTCCACCAGCTGCTGGTAGGATGAAAGGCTTGAACCCCTTCAATATCCTCAGGTAGGACAGCAGGACCATGGCACCAGAAGGGGAAGAAGCTTCAGGGCTCCAGTGTGGAGGGAGGACATCTGTGGAACACCCGGCAACAAGACAGCAGCCCAACAAGTCTCACAACTAGCCTGCAACCGCGGCTTAAAAATAACACCCCAGAGGTGTCATCTCGTTCTGCTAAACCACACAGAACAATCTGTGGGCAACCCACTGACCGAGGAACTTGCCCGAGGGCAGGATTTGCCCTTGGTAAGGTGCTTGCTCACCTGCCCTGGCTTTCAGAGCAGCAAGCTGCATCAGCTGGGCCTTTGGGCTCCAGACTGGCACAGGGCTGCGGGCTGTGCTGGGAAGGAAACGGGGCTGAGCTCCCATGCTCTGCTGGGAGCACCCAGAGCAGCCTACGCTTCACAGCCAGGCACCCCCTTGCGTGGATCTACAGAGTCACCCAGCCGGGGCACCCCGGAGACCCGCAGGGTGAGAAACTTCGGGGCACCTCAAGAATTTGCAGAGATGGGGCGCGCAGCACCGGGGCACCCAGAACCCGCAGTGCCGGGGTGTCCGGGGGACCCGCAGCTGTGCGGGGCGCAGCATCGGTGCCCGACAGCCCTGCCGTCCCCGCGGGGTGGGGCGGCCGGGGAGAGGGCAGGAAGACCTTACCGAAGTAGACCTCCTTCTGGCAGCGGGGACACTTAGGCATGGTCTCGGCTCGGCTGGGCTCGGGGCGCTGCTCGCACCGGTTGTGGGATGCTGCGCGCTGGCCCCGACGGAGTTACTACCCTGCCGCCCCGCCCCGCCCCGCCCAGATGTGCCGCCCCGCCCGCAGCTGGAACGGCCCGCCCGGGGCACAGCCCTGAAGGGGGTCGCAGGACGGGGTCCTGTATCCCTTCCACCTTATACCCTCTGCAATCCCTCCACCTGCACCTCTTGCACCCTTTGCAGTCTGCAGCCCCACACCCCTCGCACCCCTACAGCCACTGCTCCCCGCGCCTCCTGCACAGCCCACACTCTGCAGCCGTGTCCCCTCTGCACCCCAGCTCCCTGCCCACGCTTGTGCCCTGCGGGTGGCCAAGAACGGGGCTTGGAGGTGTGATTGGCATCGGTCAATTAACCACACTCCCAAATAAAGGTTCATGGGACGCTGATCATCTGAGCTCACCCCCTCGGAGCACACATGTTGTTGTTTTTTTCCAAGGGACTGTAGAAGTCAGCCCTCAGACAGGTGTCCTGCCCGTGGGGAAGTTTGGGGTACAAGATGAAGCAGGAGGGAGCAGCGGGGTTTGTAATCCCCCTCTTGCAGGATGCTGGGAATGGCGTGGGTGCGGGACGTGGCTCCGCTCACTGTGGAGAGCCAGCCCCTCTGTGTCACTGACTGTTGTCATTTTATTAGGAGGGAGGACTTGCTGTTCCTTTGTGCTTGGCTGTGAAGGAAATGAAAAGCCTATCCAAAGGTCTGTTTTGTATGAAACAATCCTCCCCAGGGCACGTTGCTGTGCTGGAAAGGTCACGAGGGCTTGTGAAATCCAGCGCCAGGACGCCTAGTGACTGACTCCCGAAATGCGAGGCATCCCTCGCCTGCACAAACAGGGCCCTACTGACACCGGATCCCACCCGTGGGTGCAGGAGAGGTGTCAAGCTGTGCCCAGAGGCAAAATTCACGTTCAGATGGGACTGCTTCATCATCCAGCCTGGCTCCAGCCTCCTTTCCCAGCAGGATTCCTTGTCCTGCCGATGCTTCCTGCTGCTGCTGCTGGTGCCAGGCTCACCCCACCTGCTGGCAGCCCCAGCCGAATCTGGGGAGCACCCCCGGCATCCTGCTCCAAGGGCACAGCTTGGAGTGCCCACCCCATCAGGGCAGGCAGCACCCATGCTCACGGGACATCACTGGAAAGCCTGGCTAAGATATGAGTCATGCTGAGATGCTGAGACAGTGTCTTACAGCATGGGAGGAGAGAGGTGTCCTACAAGGGCCTCCACCCTGCCTCTTCCCCATCCTTCCCGCCCTAGGCACCACATACATGCAGGCACCACACACATGCAGGCACCATACTTAAACCACATCATGTTCCCCTGCACTGGGACACAGCACCCAGTGAGCATCCAGCTGTGCTACCCGGGTCAGGACCTCTTCCCCACACCACATGGGGTACAGCTGGCACCCTGACAAAATGCAGGGGACAAGGCATGCCCACTCCCCTCTCTGGTGGCCCTGCTTTCCCTTCCACATTGGTGCCAGGCTGCTTTGGGACCACTGCCTGGCTAGGACAGACGCCTTCGGCTGCACTCCCTTTTAAGGCAGGTTTTGTGCCGGCAGGCAGCTGAAAACTGCCCGCTTGCAAGTCTCCTCCAGCTGGCCAGCCATGTGGCCAGTCCCCATGGACCACTCAGCACAGCTCTGCCTGTGGCAGGAACGCTCCTGCCCCAGCCAGGGCAGCAGGTGCCCCTGCAATGCACGGCACACCAGGTGACCCGACTGAAGCAGAGCCTGGTCTCCCACTCTTCTCAGTGTCCCTGTGCATTTTCTGGAGACTGTTCTGTTCACTCAACAGAGCAGGCACAGAACCAGGGCAGCTCTCACAAAGTAGATGCCATCGAGCCACATGCTGCTCTCTGCCAGCCCTTCCTGCATGAGGCTATGTGCCTGCTGGCTCCTCATTTCTCCTTGATTATCCCACATCTCCCTCCTGGGCTACAGGCATCCATGGACCTTGCGCTACCCCAATCCTGTGTCACCAAGGAGTGAACCAAAGCATGGTGTTGGTGTGCCCTGCAAATTTACATGAATCACAGTGAGCCAGTGTCAGAGGGAAGATTGTTTTGGGACACAGCCCCAGTTCCGACACTCCACGGGAGCCTCCACCCTGCTCATGGCTGTGACCCCACTCTTGTCCCCCCAGTCAGCAGGCATGCAAAGAGGCAGGGCAGCACGGCAAAGCTGTCTGGCAGAGAGCCCTGGCAGGAAGGGAGAAAAGGCTACAGGCACTCCTGGAGCACAGCAGCACCTCGGGAGCCCAGGGGATATAGCCTCTTGTTCATTTTATAGGGAGTGAGTCCATAAACACTCCGAATGCTGGTGTGGAAAACCCATCGGTGCTCTGTGGCAGGGCAATAAATTGGGGCCCTGCCAGCCTGTGCTGGACGGAGCTCGCTGGAAACACTATGGCAGGCTGATATTTGGGATCACTGCTCCTCTTGCTATCCAGGGTCTCCCCAGGACCCAAAACCGAGCTGCAATTGTGTGTGAAGCTTCTTGGAATGGCAGTGGGCAGCAGCAAGCTCATCCCTCTGTACTGGGATGCTGCCCATGCACACAGGGAAGGTCAGGCAGTGGGCAGCTCTGGTGCTGGGCAGAGACAGCTCCAGGGAGCAGCAGGAGAGGGGCAGGGGTGATGTTTTCAACAAACCCAGGTCCCACCCAAAGCATCACTTCAAATCAAGGTTCATAGCCTGCCAGGGAAACAACCCGGCCAGCACCAGTGGAGAGCAGCCTCTTCAGCAAACCACAGCTTTATCTTATCTAGAGACCTTGTTCCAGCTAATTTAACCATTAGACTGAGTATGCCTCAGCTGTCTATGCCCTCTGATAGGAATCTGTGGGTGAGGCTCTATCCTGGAGCATCAGGCGCCAGCACTCCCTGATAGCATGGCAACAGCCCTCAGAAAAACCTGGGCTGTCCCATTTGTTTGTTTGGGTGGCGTTGTTATAGCCAGGGTTATCCCCTCCTGGTCCCTTGGCAAGAGCCAGCACCAGCTCCCCAGCTCCATCTGTGCCATATTTTGTGCAAGGTCCTTGCAGCCCACAAGACTTTCCTGAGCTCCTGGGGCAGGGTTGCAAGTTGAGAGCTCCTGGGTGTGCCGGAATTGTGGGCACACACTGCCTGCCCAAATATCTCCCTCGAGCATCTTGGCCCCTGGTGACTACTGGAGTAACAACTGGAAAAGCCACCGGCATTTTAGCAGGCAGGGTGGTGACATCAGCCAATTTGGGTTTGTTTTGCTAACACAGCAAGAAAAAACAGCTATTTCTGCGTAGCAGACCAGCCCGTGTGCCCAGGCAGCAGCTCCTAGCTCCCCTCCTGCCCCTCCTTGCTGGAGGGAGGCAGGGGCTCCCATGGTTCTTCCAGCCCCCCAGCACACCTGTGCAGTGGGGAGATGATGCACCAGTGAAGGGCCAGTGGCACCCCAGTCCAACATTTTCCCACACTAGCACAACTGAGTCCTGCAAAATCTCCCTCACTGACCATATTTCAACCCACACTTGAGCAAGTCAAAGGCCCTCTCAGCGAAGAACTATTTGTTGTAAAATATGCACTACACAACCCAGCATGCGATTCTAATTTGACAAGAAAATTATAGGGTGGCTTAAAACAAGCCCAGCAGAAGCTGGGGGGAGCTGCCAGGCGCGTGATCCCATCAGAAGGCCCACGAGATGCCGGTGCCACAGAACTGTGGAGCAGCACGGTGTACTCTGTGTACCCTTCAACAGGGGATGACGGGCACCCCCCACACTTGCCTTCCATCACTCCGGATTTGCACGCGGCTAATCCCATTACCAGACAGCCGGGAAAACAACAGCACGAAAGCGACTGTCAGGGCAAATTATACCTTAAGGAAAATCTCTGGGATACGTCTTCATAAAGTTGACAGGCGGCCGACGGCCGAGAATAATTGGGAACAGGATGGCAACAGGAAAGGCCTTCCGAGAATGGGGGGCTTGGGGAATGGTCTTGGAAAGGAGCGTTCTAGGTGTTTCTGGCACATCCACCAGCACGCTGCCAACTGGTGCTGTAAAGCCCCAAATTGTCTAAGCCTGAAAAATATGCTCTCTGCCACGCCAAAAATCTGTGCTCACTGCCCTCGAGGACACAGTGCAGAGTCCGTCCTGCCGTGGGCATGGGCAATCACATGGCTGCTTCCAGCTGAAACTGTAAAAATGCTTCCAGGCATGTTCAGGCAGCTGGCTGCCCACACAGTAGCTTGTCAGGTCAGCTCTCACCCTCAGAGCCACGGCGTGAATTATCGTCACATGGGTAATATTACACTGCACGAGCAATAACAAACACAGAGCTGCAGGCCGGCTCCCGGGCTCGGTGGGGATGGAGAGTGCAGGGCTGCCCATGTGGGCCCACAACTGGGACACATCTGGGATTGCCATCGGCAGGACTAAAGGGTGCGGCAGACCTTACCCGCCTTTCCACCCCCTCCAAGACACAGCTCCATGGAAAATCTCCTCCAATTTCATCCAGGCACTGCTCCCCCAGTCTCCCTGAGTACAGTCTGGCCAAAGTCTCCTCTACCATCTGCTCTTTTCTGCAAGCTTTCCATTAGTGGCAGCCCAAGGAAACCTCCTGGCTAAATCCTGCTGAGGGAGGATTTGGTGCATTTTCCTGGCACTGCCTGGCTGTTTCTGTTGTGGCTATCAAATGGAACCGGGATTGTCAAGGAAGCAATGCCTGCTGCTTTGGAAAGCTGCCCAGTGCCCATGAGGCATCGCCTCTGCCTGCCAGGAAGATGCACATGGGTGCTGGGGGCTGGCAGGGAGTGTGTGCACCACTCAGGGTCTGCTCATGGGGGACCTGTGCCAGGGATTACCTCCCCAGCCCTCCCTGCTGCAGGCACTTGCCCAGCAGTGCCGTTTGCCCTGGGCTGGGCCCGAGCTCTTGACACCACACCTTCCATTCCTGGTTAAAAATTCACTGGAGGTGACGCAAAGGGGTGCAGAGGTGTTTGCTCTCTCTGTCAGCATACTGCTCAGCATGGTCAGGCCGTGGCAGTGGAGCAGGAAGGGGAGAAGGATATTGCTACTGTGCTCAAACACACCTAGGCGAGACAGAGGGCCAGGACAGAGCAAGAGAGAGGAGGAGGAGGAGCTGTAGCTTTGCACATCCATTAGGAGCCTGCACACCTCCATCCCACCAGCACAGGTATTCCTCCCCCAGCAAGCTTCTCCAGGGCACTCCAGAAGACTCTTAAGCCCGCCAGGGACAGTCTCAAGCTGCTCATCCCACCTGGAAACCTAAAGGCTGATGCAAAGCTCAGCAAAGCTCAGCCTCCGGCTGAGAGGAGTTCCCTCATGGATACCGCCAAGCAGCAACAACCTGAGAAGCCAGCACCATCCTTGTCTGTGCCACATCCAGAGCCTGCACCAGCAGCTCTCCCTGTGTGACAGCCCAGTGCACTGTACTGGCAGGCGGATTTACAGCCTAAATCTTCCTCTGCTTGGTTTTGTGCCATTCCTTCTCTTTCATCCCTTTCTGCTCTCCTACACCCACTCCAGTATTTATTCTCAGTACTTTAACCTCCCACTTGGACCAAGCCAAAGCTCAGCCAAGCCAGGGAGAGCCACATCACTGACTTCAGGGAGTATCTGAGCTGGTTCTTGGCCCTTGTGGAAACAAGCTGTGCTTACTGGGTCTCTTTTAATATCCCTTCTTAAATCACATCTTCCAGCACTTCATCCCTTTTGGCTCCTGTTTATTGATTTCCCAGCAAATGCTTTAAATCTGTCTTGCTTCGCTGTCCAGCTATGCTGCTCTGGCCCCCAGCACATCAGAGTCATGCTGTCCTCCCATCTCCCTGTATTTCAGAACCCCTCCATACTATGGGGGTTGTATCTCCCATCCCTGCATGGACCAGCTCAGATGTTGTAGGCCAGGGCTGCCCTCGTCATTCCTACCCCCACCAAGTCTTTTTCTGATGTTTTCCATGTGTGCAATCTGCCATGCCTCTCTGGGACCAGCCTTTGTACACTCACCACCCCTTTACTAGGTCACTAAGGATAGAACAAGCAATGCAGCCCCATTTCTAGTGGCACGGGCACCCTCAGCCTGTTGTTGAGAAGCACCACGAGGTGACAATCCTGCTCCTCCAGCAGCTCAGGGGTACCTAGACTAGCATCCATCACCCAGGATGGCACTCATAGTCCAAGCTGACACCCTTCACTAGGCTGACACCCATCATCCAGACTGACATCCATCACCTGGGCTGCCCTCAAAATAATTTGGTGGGATCTGGTGGGATCCCTGCCCTGTGCCCAAGCGAGTAGCTGCAGGGCCAGTTCCCTGCTGAGCTCTGCTGGCTCCCAGGAAACCTGGGAGCCAGCAAATGAAATTGCTCTGGACAAGTTTGCAGGGCTTGGGGGCCTTCCAAGCAAAGCTACATCCACTTTACTCTCTATTTTCTTCTGTACCCTGGAGAGCATGTCTGTATTCACCAGAGCCCTCCAACTTTTTTATCCCACTAGCAAGTCTAAGCCGAAAAAAAAAATAAAGTATTTAACATCCCTGAGGAGAAGGATGTTTTCCAAGCCTCAAGAAAAGGAGTATTTTCAGCTCACATAGGCCTCCCAAAAATAAATACAAAAATGCACCAAGGATTAGAGGCCAGAGCTGCCTTCTCTGCTTGAGCAAAATGCCACTCTGCTGTGTCTGTGTCCTGGTGCCCACACTGACCCAGCAGCACAGGCATAGCCCCAGCCCCTCGGCACACACACAGCTAATCCCACGTGGGATCCCAAAGCCCTGCTAGAGCCTTCAGGTTCCTGGTCTTAACATCCAGCCTGTAGGTGCCCGCTGTATCTGGGGACCGCTTTCTGTCACAAGGGGTGCCAAGCCCCAACCCCCTCACCTCAGGGTAAGGGAACATTTCCCACCTGGAGCAGCCAGGTTGCCTCCTTTGGGTAGCAGGATACTGTGACACATGCAGGCTTCCCAGCACCCCCTTGTGCAGCAGAGCTGCATTTTGTCTATTTTTAATTTCATTGCATTCCTTCAGTAAAACTCTCATGGGGAAAAGAAAATGTAAGGGAAAAAAAAAAGGGAGAAAAGGAGCTGAGGGGAAGGTCAGCCCTAAATCAAAATAAAATCCTGTTTCATTGGTACTGGAGGGACTCGGGAAGGGGCCTGCTGCTTCGCCCCACATCGAGGGGGGCCAGGCCAGTGCCCACAGCAGGGATGGTGTTAGGGCTGCTGGAGCCGCCTGGGTGCACAGCATGGAACCAGATGGGTGCTGGGGAGGAAAATCAGCCTGTGCAGTCCATCAGGGAAGCTCCCTGCTGCAGGGGATTGCCACAGGCTAGCAAAGAGGCTGGCATATTTAGCTTGTTAATTAATGATGAGAAATAAAAGAGTTGTAAGGAGAGATGGATTCACGCCAAGGGCTTCCCTGGCAGCTGTACTGGATCCCAAATGAGTGATGGGAATCCCCCCCATCTCAGCACCGCTGCTGCTACATGGGGCAAACCTGGCAGGTTTTGGCTGTGAGGGCTCAGCTCTGTGCTGCAGGTCAGGGAAGGAGCAGAGTGACACTGCTCTGATTTACACAGCAGCCTTGTCCCTAAAGACTCAGAGGGGTCAAGTCTCTATGGAAACCCCACCAAAACATGACACACACAGCCCATTCCCCGGCCCAGGAACTGCGCTGCCGAGCCCTCTGTGCCTGGGAAAAGACTCCATGCTGCTGGGATTGCTGCCGGGAGGGGAAACCGAGCACCCACTGCTCTGCCGGCTGCCTGAACCCAGGAATGTCCCTGCTGTCCCTGTTGTGCCGAGCACGCTGCGTTTCCCAGCTGTGCCCAGGTGAGGAGCAAGTCCAGGGGCTGCGTCTGGCAACCACACCCCATTCTCCTGCATGGCAATGGAGCAGCTCCAGGGCTGGGGCTACTCCAAGGATGCAAGACAAGGCAGAGGCCACCAAGACCCTGTTTTCCCCATAAGACAGGGCCAGAGGTATGCCTAGGTCCCCGGCGGGGGGCACAGCCAGCAAGCAGCATAACGGGGCTCTTGCAAGAATGTGATGGAAGGGAGGAGCTGGAGCAGTGGTTCCCAGAGTTGGTGTTTGCCTTGGCAGCCCCAGCCTCTGTGCCTTGCTCTCCAGACACCGAGCTCCTAGGGGGAATAGCCAGATGTCTAAAACCAGACCTGGCAGCAGGACTGGTATCTGGCTGGGGACATGGCAACTCCCAAGGGTTGGCCACACTGCATTCCTGCTCTACTGCTGCCAGGCTGAGCTTTCTCACTGGCAGCTCTGCTCAGCAAGCCCAAGCTAGGGGGAGCAGTGTCACCTGCTCCATAACTTCTCTCCCAATAGTATTCCACCCTCCAAAGCCAGGGATTTCATCCCATCCCACCCTAGTACAGCCTCCTACAAGCCCGTCATGCTCACTGCCCAGGGAACAGCCATGGCTTGTGCTGCACCAAGAGGAGCTCTGGCCTGGACAGCTCAGGATCAGCTGGGGCTAAGGCTGCTTGGTCTGGCCCCCAGGAGGAGCCACCTGGGATAGAATCATAGTAGCAGAGTCCCACACTGTCCTTGGGACCAGAGGGATGTTCTGTGGTGTGCACAGCTTTCCCCAACTCCGCCCAGAGCTGAGCTGCACAACACATCTCTCAAAACCTTTATTGTCAGCAAATAACAAAAGTCAGCCCTGCAGCAACACAGGGAGCCTGGAGAGAGCAGAGTGCTGGCACCCAGGGCTCAGTGCCCCAGTGGGTCCCCCACACCAGCCCCCTCCCCGGCCTCCTGGGCAGCAGCAGGGGTGGATGTGCACAGGGGCGGACAGGTGAGATGGGAGCACGTGTCATTCTCCAAAGCAAGGGGCACATTTACAACTGGTTATAAATAAACAACAACAAGGAGAAACCTCCGGCTCTGGGAAGCAGGCGGGCATCCTGCTGCCAAGCCTCCAGCCCAATGCGCTCTGTCCTCCAAAAGTGGGGAGAGCCCACTCCACCAGGGCTGCAGCTGCCAGATGCCCCCCAGTCCAGGCTCTGCCTCCAAGGGGGATCAGGCTGGGGAGGGCACCAACCTAAACCAGACAGCAGAGCAGGTTGGGCACCTTCCTGGGTGCACCTACAGGGATTGAAGGATGGGGATGTAGGGAGGTCCCAGACCCAACAGTGGACAAGGTCAGCTGTGGACTCTGGGGAGAGTGAAAGCCAGGGCATGGACTCCGGGATGGCCAGGAAAAGGGCAGTGCTGCCAGATGGCACACATCTCCAGCAGTCGATGGGGAACAGGACTGGGCACCCTGACCCCCCACCCCCATCCCCAGCAGCTGCAGAACAGCATGGAGCACCCTCCCATGGTGGAATTCCTGCCACCACCTTCCTGCACCATCCTCAGTCCCTTGGGTGCCACCTGCCATCCCCACTGCAGTGACATCCCCACACCTGCCCTGCTGGCTCCCATGCTCTGGGGGCTGGTGGGAGGGCTGGGGAGGGCAGAGCGCATTGGGAACCACAAGAGATACCTTCTATCTTTGCCTTTAAACACTGAAGCTTATATTAAAGACTATGATATATAACCCAGGGGCAGGGCTGTCCTGCCCAGAGTGGAGACAGCAGAGAGGGCACAGCTCTGTGGCCAGCCTGGTGAGGGTCTGCTCTGGGTGTGAGCAGGAGGTTAGTACGGGGGCACAGAGCGTGCAGGCAGGCAGGAGGGGGGATGCCGTCTAGGGCTGATTCTTTGCCTCAGGGTCTTTGTCGTAGATGTAGCTTCCCACAGCTCCAGTGTTGACACCTGCACAAGGGAAGATGCAAGAGGGTGAGGACCCAGGTGGAAGATGTCCCCTCTGGGCTGTGGCACGAGTATGGAGAGCAGTAGCCCATGCAGGGCACATGCCCCTGGACTGGCTCCCAATCCCACGTGCCCCCAGGCACTCACCCTTTGGCCCAAAGAGGATCCCATAGCAGGGCTTGTGGCAGTATGGCTGTCCATCGTGCTGTATAGGGTAGAGAGAGAACAGGTCACCTGGGAGGAGGGAAAATCCAGTCCCCAGGACACATCCCCCTGACTGGGCATCCCTCCCACTCTGCTCATCCCTGCAGACACCCCAGCACCCCCAGCACTCCCCCAGGCTGAGGAGCTGCTCCTCCCAGCCCTGCCCCCTGCAAAGGCAGGGGCTGCCCACTGGGACAGCCTGGCACAGCTCAGCACACCATACCCCACTGGCACCGCCGTGTGCGCTGCCCAGGGATCCTGGGGCTGGGACACCCTTACCTCGGCATGGCCCCCCGGGGTCAGTGTCTTGCTGCAGCGCTCACAGCGTAGGCAGGGACGGTGCCAGTCCTTCCCCAGCGAAGTCACCTTCTCGGCTTGAGGGGGACAAGAAGGGAGGATCACACCAGCCCCCAGCAACATGTTCAGGGAGAGCACTCCCCATGGGGATGTCACCTCCACATTCAAAATCCAAAGAGAGCTCTGTGCAACTCAGCCTCCCACACCTCTCCTACCCCTCTGCTGCCTCACAGGTGACAGAGGATGGCCGAGGACAGCTATTACCACATGGCAGGTGACAGCAGAGGATACAATGCAGATAAAGCTCCACACCCAGGAGTACATCCAAGAGAACCCACCCCTGAAGGTTCCTCAGGCACATCCCTCTGTGCCCCCAACCCCATCTCTGATCTGAGCCCCTGTCCCAACCACTCTGCATTCCCCAGGCATCCTGCATGGAGCCCCAGCACCACGGGCCACACCACTACAAGTCATCACCCGCTGCCTGCTCACCACCTTACCAAAGTAGACTCTCTTGCCACAGCGAGGGCACATGTTGGGCTCCCCAGTGAAGGTGGTGACACTGGAGGCTGAAAGAAAAGAGAACATGGGCATGAGAAGTGGTGGGACATCTCACCCAGAACACACAGGTGTGGAAGACACTCCCTCACCAACACTGCACCCCACACCATTGCTGAATGAGGTGGCTCTGGACCAGCTGCCCACCATGGCAAAGGGCCAGGCCACCTGTCCTGTCCTGTCCTGTCCCGTCCCTCACCTTTGCTGGGTCCCTTGGGAGGTGCGGCGTTCACCTTCCTCTCCTCCACCTTCACCGGGTGTTCGATGGGTCCTGGAGCAGTCTGCCCCTCGATCTGCGGCTTGTCATATATGTACGACCCAGCACCACCGATGTTCACCCCTGCAGAGGGGCAGAAGAGACTGCGATGACCTGAGAGCAGTCGGGATCTCCATCCTCCCCCAGCCCCCTGCACCACCACCCCCAGCCCCACTGAGCCCAGGGCCACTGTATCACTGCTGCATCTCAGCCCCGCCTTGCTGTCTCCTGACCCAGGCTTTTTCCAGCTGCATCTGGGATAGGAGAGTGACTCCACCTTCTGTCTGAATGGGAATTTGTTTTCTACATATTAAAAAAAAAANCAGCAGAGGATACAATGCAGATAAAGCTCCACACCCAGGAGTACATCCAAGAGAACCCACCCCTGAAGGTTCCTCAGGCACATCCCTCTGTGCCCCCAACCCCATCTCTGATCTGAGCCCCTGTCCCAACCACTCTGCATTCCCCAGGCATCCTGCATGGAGCCCCAGCACCACGGGCCACACCACTACAAGTCATCACCCGCTGCCTGCTCACCACCTTACCAAAGTAGACTCTCTTGCCACAGCGAGGGCACATGTTGGGCTCCCCAGTGAAGGTGGTGACACTGGAGGCTGAAAGAAAAGAGAACATGGGCATGAGAAGTGGTGGGACATCTCACCCAGAACACACAGGTGTGGAAGACACTCCCTCACCAACACTGCACCCCACACCATTGCTGAATGAGGTGGCTCTGGACCAGCTGCCCACCATGGCAAAGGGCCAGGCCACCTGTCCTGTCCTGTCCTGTCCCGTCCCTCACCTTTGCTGGGTCCCTTGGGAGGTGCGGCGTTCACCTTCCTCTCCTCCACCTTCACCGGGTGTTCGATGGGTCCTGGAGCAGTCTGCCCCTCGATCTGCGGCTTGTCATATATGTACGACCCAGCACCACCGATGTTCACCCCTGCAGAGGGGCAGAAGAGACTGCGATGACCTGAGAGCAGTCGGGATCTCCATCCTCCCCCAGCCCCCTGCACCANAAAGGGAGCAGCAGGCTTGATGCTCAACCCAGGCTAGCCTGGCTTCTTGGGGTATTTTCAAGGCCACCAGTGGGGATTGAGGGGACCTGGCCCCTGCCTCTCCTGCAGCCCTGAGCACAGCCACACAGGCACTGGGGAGCACGGACGTACCTTTGGGGCCAAACAGCGTAGCGTAACAGGGCTTGTGGCAGAAAGGCTTCCCATCATGCTGGGGAGAGAGCATGTTGTGTTAGGATGCTGAGCGGTGACCACAGTTCCCACAGGATCACTTTCATCCCCACTGGTGTTCAGAGACCACCATGGCCCTACCTACACCCCAAAACATGCCCAGCTGTGGGTCTGAAGTGACAGCCTAACCTGACCAGAGCACTCAGGGATTTCACCTGCATCAAATACTCAGGCTGTTCTGTGTGTGCCATGCCATGGGGCTGGAGCCACCAGCATCTTGCGGCAGCTCAGCCAAGAGGCATCTCCAAGGCCAGGCCCAGTGGTGTGCGACCAGGACCCAGCAAGGCATCACTTCACCCTCTCAGCATCCTGTGCACAGTCAGGCCATTATTGGGTGCACAAAGCACCGTGAGAGCACTGAGCTTTGCCTCCCCCTCGCCTTGGCCTGAGATCAGAGGCCCTGCGTGGGCAATGGTCCCAGCCCAGCTGCTATCGACCCCACTATCGTCTGGGGTGATTATCACAGGAAGGCATGAAGCAGGCGATAAGCCTCGGAGCTCCCCACAGCCGTTTCTCATGGGCCAGCTGGAACCCAGTCCAAGAGAAAAGAAAGAGTGTTTGTGGCTGGAGCAGGGGGCCAGCAGGGCTGCCACACATACTGCCCTGACTGGAAAACCCACTGGGAGCCCTTTCTCAGTCAAGAATCCACTCCATCGCCTGCTCAGCTCCACTCAGCATCTCAGACCTGCTTCTGCCCCGTGCTCCTGCCCTCCATCCCCTCTGCTGTAAGGCAAGGACTCCTTGCCCGAAACAGACAGGGTGGTGGGTGAGCAGAGATGCTGTCCTTTCCCTTGCCTCCGTGTGTGGTGCTGTGCCAAAGGCAAGGGCTGGGACAGCTGGATGTAAGGCTGGGGGAGCGAGCAGGCTGCAGGCTGGCCAAAGGCAGCTACAAAATATTGCAAGGCATAAATATCAGTGTGCTTGCAGCGTTACCATGCCAGAGGAGAGGATAAACATTTAGCTGGTCTCCCTGTGACACCTTTCCAACCTAGCCTCCTCAAAAGGAGGGAGAAAAAGAAGGGAAGGGCCAAATATGCTGTCGGCACAGTCAGTGGGGGCTTGGCTGCCATCCCCCATGGGAGCAGAATCCAACCTTATAAGGAGAAGCAGCAAATCTGGGCTTAACCCGGCCTGAAGCAAAGATCCACCCATGCAGCCCTGTTCTCCCCAGCAGGACATGCCCCACTTCCCCCACTAGCTGGTGGCAGCCAGCACAGCTGTCCCCTATTGCTGCCACCTGCCTGCTCCCCAGCTGTGCTGCTTGCTAAAACCATGCTAAAGAGCTGGTGACACTGTGGCATGACAGGTGCCGTGCAAATCCAGGGCACTGAGTGTCATGCTGGGGCATCACACAGGAAAAACACAGTTGCTCACAAGGCTGAACAGCTGCCACCACCGGCATGGCACCTCACACTCCCAAGTGCTGGGTAGTGGCGGTGCCATCATACTCCAGCACAAACCCCAGGGCACAGAGAGCACAAGTGATGAGCTCACATCACCATGGCAACCCAGGCATCCCCATGCTTGATGTTTTTAACCACAGGTCAGTGCAGGCTCCCAGCATCCACACGCTTTCAAAGCCTGTGTGACGCTCAAACAAGCCTGCCCAGTTCACAGAGCTGCTTCCAGTGCTTACCAGGGCATGCCCAGCCCTGCTTCAGCTACCTGGGAGCCCACACCCAGGTGGCACAGCACCACTCTGTGGCTTGTCCAAGGCTGTGCACAAGAGCTCTGGAGCACCATGAGCTGCAGCAGCGGCGCTTGAAACCACAGCGTGCACCCCTAGGCTTGCATGCCACAGGGATGTGCCACACCCCATCCACATGCATCAAATACCTGTTCCAGCCCTACTCCTGGGAGTCCCCATTGCTGGGGTGCTGGAGAGCCTACCAGGCTCCCCGTGCATCCCAGCACAGCTCCCACCCTCTCCACCCCAGCAGCTCTTACCTCAGCGTGCCCACCCGGGGTCAGGGTCTTGTTGCAGCGCTCGCACTTCAGGCAGAACTTGTGCCAGTCCTTGCCCAGGGAGGACACCTTCTCAGCTGCAGGGAACACGAGAGAGGGGTGAGCCCCTGCCCAGCACCTGCTAAAGCCCCTGAGGCAGTCAGGGTCCAGGCACCACAGGAGGCTGCACTGGAGGGCTGTCATGATGGACGGGGGCTGCTCACCAGCACTCCGCACACATCAGCCACACTGCGGGGACCAGGGACTGCTCTGCTGCAGCCCACAGGGTCCCTGCAGCCAAGAGGGACATGGGCACAGACACAGCCCCCCCGGCCTCTGACTCCCTCATAGCCCTGCACCAGGTATTAAGAAGAAAATTAACTCTATCCCGGCTGACACCAGGACACCCACCCAGCTGCCATCGCACAGATGCCCTTTCCCACGCGCCACCCCAGCAAACGGTAGCGTTTTCCTTCCTACTCCCTGGGTCTATTTTTACCCGCCACGTTACCCGGAATGACTCCGCTCCCATTCAAATATTTGGCGTTTCCATGCCCACCCCACCCGTTTTAGTCATGCCTCCCCCACACACACCCAGCTGCTCGGGCTCCCCAGGGAGCCTCAGCTGCGGCTCCAGCCCTCGGCCAGAGCTGCTCCTGCTGCTGCTCCCAGGAGGAGGAGATGACGGACAGGCTCCGCTGTCACCCAGGATGGACGTCTGGCCCTGGAAAACACCTGTCCCTTGGGCATGCGGGTGCTCCTCCCTCGCCCCCAGCCTGGGAACAGGCACAATGCGCAGATGGGTACGCAGGCACCATCCCTGCGTGGACACGAACCTCCAGAGCAACTCCCCGCTGGCACCCAAAACACTTTCAAAGTATCAGTGGCCAAATCCAGAGAAGGCAAACGCTCCTGGTTGTAACCAACACAATCCCTCGGGCTGGCCCCAAGCTGTACGGCTTCAGCAGCACCCTGGGAGGCAGCACAGGCTGCCAGTGCCTCTTGCATCCCCAGCCTCCCTTCTCCCTCTCAGCTCCTGGGGGGCCGAGGGCTGCCTTGTGCCCCCCTGCAGATTCCTATTTGCCCTCCCTCTCCCCTGCACATGTGCATGGACAGCTGGAAAACAGTGCTAGCCACTTAAAGCCACCGTAAAACTAAATCAGGAGAGCCAAATAAAATATTTAACAAGCAAATAAAGGCGCAACCGGAGCCGGCCCCACTCTACAAGGAGACCTCATCTGCGATGTTGGGTCCCCCCCCCCCCCCCCCCCAGAGGACCTCCACAAATGTCACCTGTTTGCATCAGGTCAAGATGGGGGTCAAGGGCTCCTCAAGGGCAGGTTCTGGCTTCCAGAGCCACCCTCCTCCCAAGGCAAACAGCTGCGTCCGGGGCATCCCACAGGGCCAAGATAAACTGCAACAATGCCATCACCACCCAAAAATTCAATCCCAGCACACAGGAGTCTGTGGCCAGTGGGAGGGGAGGGCAGCACTAGGTGGCAGAGCCATAGCCATTGCATTAGGGTGCAAGGGAGACCTCTGAGAGTATCCCCAAGCAAGCATGTGGAAGATGGGCTTCAGGGACTGGCATCAGCTGGAAGAAGCTCCAAACCCACCCGCCGGTGATGCCACGCATGGGTCCAGGCTGTTGGACCTAACCCAGGTGGGAGCAGATAGCAGGGTGAAGGGATGCCCCACCACAGCCGGGGGTCTGTGCCTGTCTGCAAATCCCTGCTGGCCCCAAACCCACTGACTCAGGAGGGCTCATATCTCCCCAAATATCTCCCATGCCTCACATTAGGCAGCACATGAGGAAGGGGCCAGGGCCAGACCGTGCCCTTTCTTTCCTCTGCAGCCCTCATCTGTCTCAGGGAGCAGGGGACCAGCCCCAGGGTACACAGCCCCCAGGCCCCCCAGCCCCCAGGTATTCACCAAAAACAAGGGGGCCACAGAGGTCCCAGCACACCACTGTCCTGGGGCCATTGCAGGAGCCCTGCATCCTCCCAGCCCTCCCTGGCAGGATCGGGTGCCTCCCCAGGGTGACCGGGGAGGGAAACGGAGCGTGATGGGCTGAAAGCTGAGCCAGGGGCTGAGGGCCAAAGAACCACTCAGCTTTGTCACAGTGGATGCACAGCCAGGCCAGGCTGCGCTTCGGCTGCGCCACCCCCAGCTCCCCCCGTCACCCCGACCCAGCATCGGCACGGCCCCGGGTACAAAGCACGGAGGAAGGTCCCATCGGGTGTTTTCCAGAGGTCGTTGTAATTACAGCTGGTCACAGCCTGCGCCAGCTCCTTCCTGCTCCCACGACATGAGATTCTCCTCCAATATCCCGCCCTCCATAATATTTCAGCAGCTGTAAATCCCTGCTCCTCCCTGGCGGATGCACGCACCCCCTCCCGACCAACACATCCCCGGGCAGGGCAGAGCAAGAGGGATCTCACGGGCACCCACAGTGCCTGGAGGGAGGAGGTGGCTCGGTGCCCCACGGTGCTCCCGGGGAACAAGGACAGCCCCGGGACCACGGGGGCTGCCCCTTCCCTCCGCACGGAGGTCGGTCAGGCGTCCTCTGGCTGCAAACAAGGACTCCCGGGGGACGCGTCCGGGACCGGCACAGCCGGGATGGCCTTCCAGGAGGCATTGTTCGCGCCGAGCAGAGGAAGCAGCTTGGAGCCACCCCAGCCCATTTCCAGGACAGCGGCGTCCCATAAATCACTGCGGAGGGGAAGAACCAGCGCCCAGGTTTCCTGCCGCCCGGCCACATCTGCTCCAGAGGAGAAGTCCCTGCCCACGTGCTCCTGCTGCTGGGGGCAGCCCCGCTCCGCACCCCGCGACCGCCGGGGGACACCGGCCCCTCGGCACCGCAAGGGCAGCCCGAGGCTGGGAGCGCTGGGAGCCCGCGAGGGACCGGGCTCCGGTGGCACCACACCCGGCCGGTGCCACTGGGAGCCCCGTCCTGCAGCGACCCGCCGAGCGCACGCTCATCCTGCCCTGCTCGCTGCATCCCGCACTTACGCGCTCCGCCCCGGCAAGATGCTGCGCTCAAACCGGCTGAATTTGAACCAGCTGTGCAGCGCCCCACGGAAGGGCAGAGCTAAGGGTACCTGGTTGCAGGAATTCGGCCTCTGGCACACGTGTGTGACGTGGGGTTTGCCAGCCCTGGGTGCCCACCCACGACAAACCTCCCCACGAGGGAAATGCCCCTGCGGAGAGGTGGGGGCAGAGCCGGGGACGGGCAGGATGTAGCTGTGCGGTGGGTTTGCTCTGCGGGATGCAACCCACACTGACAAGGGACACCACCAGGGCCGGGTAAAATCAGAGGCCAGGAGCAGGAAAGCAGCCGAGGGGGCTGTCAAGGCAGCCTGTTCCCATAGCTCCGCGGCAGCCCCACCCCAGAGACAACGCGGCTCATCCCTTAATTATCTGCCGTGCCCAGACAAGGCAGCTGGCGCAGGCCAGAGGTGGGCGCATCTTCTCAGGATGGGAAGGGAGCATCCCTCCTCCCAGTTTCTGCCCCGCCGAGCCAGCTCCAGGCCCTCGCACAGGTATTTCCAAAGCCTGACGTCAGTGGCTGCTCCCAGCCGGAGGCTTATTCAGCTGGAGCAACCACAGCTGCAGCTGCATCTCTGCAAAGGGCTGGGCTGTGCCCCAGCCATCCCACCACAGCCCTGGGAGGGCACGGGGAAGGGCTGGCAAAGTGCAGCCTGACAATAAGGATGTCAAATCCTCACAGGGATCCATCGGCAGGCATCCCTGGAGGAGAGGGCTGCTGTCAGATCCACCGCAAACCTGCTTCAAAGCAGTTGCACACACAAAGGAATGAGTAAGAGAGAAAAGTGCAGGGAAAGGATCCGGGTAAATGGCTGGAAACAAAGCCCAGAGCCCAGGCAGCCGGCAGCCTCATCCCGCCCCCGGTTCCTCCCAAAGTGGCCAGGATATGAAAAAGGCAGAGGGATAGCTTAAGGATTTCCTGCCATGCCAGGCCATATCCCAGCCATGCTGCCCTGCCAAGGGTCTGCGCTGCCTTCCCATGTCTCTCACCCTGTCCCCACCCCTGCCAGGCATGGCCAGGCAGCTCCTCTCCCTCACCCCACAGCTACACCGCACCGTGATTTTGTGGCCAAGACATATATATTTAGCTTCTCTGCAGCAAGGCAAGGCAAGGCAAGGCAGCTCCCCAGCCACTCACTTGCTGGGCTCCCTCCAAGTGCACAACAAAGCCACCTCAGTACAGCCTCACCACGGAGCACAGCCCAAGGGAACAAGGAATATCCCAGGCAGGGGCTCCCACTTCCAGCTGAGTGGAGAGACAAGATCTTCCCCAGGACCCAAGCCCCCATGTAGCTGAGTCACTCGGCTGCAAGGAAGAGTTGTGTGATTTCCAGCCCTAATGTACAGCACGGCTCCCATCCACCCCACTGCTCCCCACCTCTCTGACAGAACCTCACCTATTGCAAGCACTTTCCTGGCTGTGAGCCTCCAACCTCCTGCTTTGGTTCACTTGGCCAGGGCAGCCTTCAGCAAGTCCCTCTCCATTTTCCACAGGGCTTCATAAAGAAGAATCTGCACGGGATGCATTTGAGGTCAGGCAGCTCAGCCATGTCTGTGCTACGAGAGGACCACCAGTGTTTCTAGCCAGGCACTGGGTTCAGCCAGGGCTGAGCCCAAGAAATTAGCTGCTTTCCAGCAACATAACAGCCCCACATGTGAGGCATGGCAGGCAGGACCCCAGCCAGCAGCAGGAGCCCCAGCAGCCTGCAGCCCTGCCACACAGCCAGAGGCAGAGTGACCAGTGAGAGCCGGGCACAGACAGGCACATGAGCAAACCACTCCCTGGGTAGCTGCTGGTCCAGAGCACAGTGTTGCTTCTGCACACTGAGATGACATCTCTGGCAGGTAGTGCCAGGGGGATGAGACAGATTCCTGTCCTGTTTCGGCAAAAGCAGGATTGTGGGACATGCTGGAGCAGCCAAGCCTGTCAAAGTGCCCCTCCAGCCCCACAACTCCTCACCTCCCCACCCTGCTGGCCCCCCCACAGCTCCAAACAAGGCTTAGCCCCGGGATGTGGGCAACACAGTGTGAACAGCAGTGGGAGAGGATGCTCAAAGGGGCATCTGCAGCACTGGTGCTCCCCACCAGCAGGTGCACATCAGGCTAGCGGGAAAGTTCTTCCCACCATCACCTCCCTGTTGCTTCAAGGCCTTTGGCAGAAGCAATGGGCACCACCATCCCACCACAGCCAAGAATGGCACCACGGCACACACTCCCAGCTCTGCACTAGATTGCAACATTTTTGATTGACAGATTTTCCATTACTTCTTGCTTGGGCGTTCCTGCTCTGCCTTTCCTCTCCAGTCCCATCACCTCTCCTTATCCCTGTGCTCCTGCCAGGGACAGGGAAGGAGGACAGGAACACAAGGATCTCCGACTGCCTAGGAGTTGAGACATGGCTGCAGGACCTCATAATCCAGACATCAAACAGAGTCACTCAGGACCAGCCAGGCTTACCTGCCGGCCCCAAGCCTCTGGCGCCCACAGCCCTAAGAGCAGCACTGCTCCCAACAGCTGGCGATGTCTGCACCACACCGTGCAGGAGCCCCAGCAGCTCCAGCAAAGCACAGTACACGAGAGCAAGGGGACACAGACCTCACACCATCCCCTCCCACAGATAATTTTCTACAGCTTGAGCTATTTTCCTGAGGGAAAAGTTAATGCTAATGAGCCTGCTCTTCAGCTTCCCATGGAGGCATCCCTCCCCCCGGCAGGGCCCTGCACGGGAGGCAGGGAACTGGAGCATCCTTAGTTACCACTCTGCAAGGTTCACATGTGTTCCAAGAGCAGCCACCCCAAGACATGGGAGCAGGCAGTTCCCCCAGGAGCCCAGCCAGCTCCATGCTGGTGAGCCAGAGCCCTGCCGACACTGATGTGTGAGAGCTACAGTGGCTGCGCTTGAGGAGCTGCTTCTTTGTTAGGGACGTCTGTAATGGAAATCAAGCCCTCCTGCCTCCCCTGCCCCACCATCTCCAACAGCCAGTGCCTGGAGCCAAGGACAGCGGTTACTTATTAATTGCAGAGCAGCTTCTGCAGCTTGAATTTCGCTGGGCTGACTCGCCAGTGCAGTGGTGTGCAGGGAGAGAACCCCACACCTCACTGCACCCCATGTCCTGCTGCACTCCAAGCATGACCACGGGGTCAGGCATCTGCTGTGGGCCCCTTGCAGCATGCTGGGCTTGGACCCTCCTTGCTTCCCAGCTGGATGTGTCCATGTCCTTAGTCCCCCTCTGGCACTCCATCAGACCAATCTACATCTGCAGACACAGCTGGGACAAGCCTGGAGGGCCACTGAGTGACTCCCACTTGCTTTTAGGATGCCCCTTTCCAAGCAAACAGTGCAGCAGACTCCCACCAGCCCTCACACTCCTCAGCACATGCAGTGTGCTCCCCCAAAGCCGCCCACTGCTGGACCCTGCTGCACGTGTGCTTGCCACATCCCTGGGGCTTTTCCCGGCCTCGTGCTTGGGATGGGAAAACAGGAAACCCCCTGCTGCAGCAATCCCCCGCAGTTCCCTGGGAAGAAAGGACAGGAGGCGGAAAGGTTTGGCCAGGGCTCCCGGTGACCCTGCAAAACTCATTTAAAGCCAGCAATGCGAAAGGGAGCTGGGGAAACGTGTGGCTGTTTGGCTGCAGGAGACTCCGGTCCCTCCGGAGCTTCCTGCCAGAAGTGATAACCTAAACCCAATCCCAGGCTGCTGCCACCTGCCAGCGCGGGATGGGAGCCGGCCCCGCACCACCAGCTCCTCCAGTTAAACATTCACTTCGTCCCGCCAGCCTCTCCAAAGCGGGAAAGTTAGCCCCAGCCGTTCCTGGAAACAATGTCACAGACCTCAGCCTGCTTTGAAAAAAAAAAAAAAATAGAAAAAAGGCCAGAAAACTATTTTTGTATTTCCCTGTGCTTTTTAAAGGAAAAAAGCTCATTCTGTAGCTCAGGAAACGCCCACATCCTCCTGACTGAACAGGGAGGAGCCCGATGGATTTTTCCAGGGAGCACGAAGCAACAGGCATGCTGGAAATAAGTTTTCCATGGGTACCCAGGGCTGCTGGCACTGGGCAGCCACTGTGCGCGGGGCCGGGAACAGGACCCGGCGGCATTTCTCACACATGACCCACGGCTGCAATCCCAGGCATCCGAGAAGTTCGAGCTGCCAGCGTTCATTCAGCACAGGCAAGGAGACTCCCGAACAAGCGGGGCTTTATGAATCACCTTCCCGTTAAGCTTCGGGCCCGCCGAGGAATTCACGAGTGATACCAAACCCCGGACGCAGAACTGCCATCGCCCTCCCACCAAAGCCTGCGGTGCATCGGGAGGAAAGCCCGGGAGCTGTGCCCCGGAAAGACGGCTCAAAGTTTGCATCTCTTACGCAATGCATTTATCAAAATGCATAGCTTTTATGCATTGAATAAACGGACCCAGGTTTATTCTGCCAGAGCCTGGGCGGTTCCCCAAGGAAAAGCTCAAGGCATCAACAGGGACGTGCTCCAGCCTATCTCAGCTCCAAGCACAGAGAAGTTTTTGGCTTGCTCCCGTTTCAACTCACACCCCCAGTCTCTCTTAGGGGCAGCAAGGGCGGCAATCCCTGGGGGAAGGTGTAGGATAGGGGCTGCCAGGCACTTGCCTCTTCCCTGTAGGGCGAGGTGTCCCGGCGCGGGGCAGGAATGGGGAGCAGCAGAGACCTGGGCAGGGACCCCTGCACCTACAGAAACCCTGCTGGGGTGGGAGAGCCGGCAGGCACCTGGGGGAGCGGGGTACAGCCCTGTTCCCGTCCAGACCACCCCCTCAGGAGACGCACAAAGCCCCCAGCACACGGGGAGAGAAAAAGAGCAGTGGCACTGCTGGGGGCTGGTGCTTCTCCTCCTGGCACAACCTGGCCTCCCCAGGCAAGGCGGGGGGTCCCTGAGCACAGCCCCGACCCCCCAAGCGGGGCAGGATCATCCCTGCAGAGACAGGAGCAACTCTGACCCCGGGTCGGTGCCCAGCTGGCTGGGCGGGCACTATTTTCTGCTTAAAAGGGAAAAGATTCACACAAAGAAAGACATCCAAGGGGCCGAGCCCTTCCCACCCCCACACAAATAGGTTTATTTAAAGGAGGAAGACGGCAAATTCCTATTTCCCTGTGTTTACTTGGAGATGGCCGGAAAGGAATGAAAGCACCAATGCCTACAATGGTCAGGCACAATCACGACCCTTTGGTATTTATCCACCAAACAAACGCGCTGAGGCAACAGGGGCTGGACCCCGGAGCACTGGGGGGAGATGGGCAGGGAGGGGGTGCAGAGAGGCAGTGCCAGGCCATCTGGACCCCGTGGCCAGCAGGTCCCAAGAGGCAACTCTGGCTGAGGTGGTGGATCCATCCTGAGCCTGCAGTACAGCCGCACGGTGCCCACCCCGAGGGTGCTCACCCAGACGGGTCAGGTCCCTCCGGGATGCTCCCGGCCGGGTGGGCACTGCCGCGCAGGGGGAAGCGCCCTGGGGCAGCAGCGTGGGGAGCGTCAGGGAGGCACCAAAACCAAGGACCAGCCGCCGCTCCCACCTCCACCCACCTTCTGCAAGCCGGGCGGCGGCGCCCAGCTCGGGGTGCCCGACGGGAGACATCCCAGCCCCGGTTCCCAGAGACCCTGACCAGCCACAACCCCACGCAGGGCCCTCGCAGACCTGTAGGGACTCGCTGCTGCCCTAACCCAGCCCGGGCGTGCCGAGATGGACCTCCGAGCCCAGGCGTGGCAAGTCCCGTGGAAACCCCAAAACCCTTCATTAGCTCGCCAGCTGGGAACAGCCCGCTGAGGGCTGGCTGCGAGGCCAGACAGGGAGGGGTGAGCGGCACACCTGGGGCCAGGTTTGCAGGGAATCGGAGAAACTGGATGGGAGGAGGTTTTGTTTGCACCTGCCACCGCCAGCTTCTCTGCCCCGGGAGACCCTTGGATCGTGGGAGCCCCCTGCCCAGCGCTCCGGCCGTGCCGGCTGGGCTGGGTTCCCCTGACCCAAGCCTGGGGACATGAGCACCCCCTCCCAGCACCCCAGGCTGCGGGTCCCCTGTCCCCCACGCCCCTCGTGTCCCCCACGGGGAACCTGGGGGAGCAGCAGCTGCTGCCCGGCAGGTGTCGGGGCGCGTCCCGCGGGGAGCCGGCTATGGGGGCGGCGGGCCCGGGGACACAGCCCGGCGGGGAAGGAGAAGAGGAGGCGGGGATGCACCGGGACCCGGGGAAGGGGAGGGCAGGGATGAGCGCCGGCTCCGGGCGGGGGAACCGGGGTGAGGGTCCCGGGTGTGCGTCTGGGGCGCGGGGAAGGGGACTGCGGGGCCGGGCCCCAGAGATGCGCTCACCGAAGTACACGGTCTTGTCGCACTTGGGGCACTTGGATGCCATGGCNGCAGTCCGAAGTCGGGACGCGCGTGTTCCCGGCTGCCCTTGCCCGGGGAAGGAAAACAAACAGCCATCACAAACAAGTTGCAGTGAAGCGACGCGGCCCGTGGGGTTTTTACCGGCCCCAAAGGCAGCGGCCGAGAGCCCCCCCGGCTGCCCCCGGC
>VWZF01002523.1:711721-766448 GCA_013396755.1 Sclerurus mexicanus
CCCCGCTCGGCAGCCCGGGCTGCCCGGCCGCAGCATCCCCGGCTCCTGGCGCCATCCCGCTCCGTTGCCGTGGAAACGCCCGTCTCCAAAAGCCCTCCGGCTGCAAAGGGATGCTCAGGGAGCCGTGAAGCCGCGGCCAGGGTAATCCGGGAGCCGCGAGGCCGTGGCGAGGCAGGAGAGACCCGTGGCGGGGTGCAGGAGCCCAGCGCCCGGGGGAGCCCCTCTGTGCCCGCCCGGCCAGCTCCCGCCCCCGTGGCGGTGTCCCGTGTTCGGGATGCTCTGGGGGCTGCGTCCCTGCACCATCACCCCGCAGGCTGGGGCAGGGTGTTGGTAAACAGGACATCTGCCGCTCCGCAAGCAGAGCTGCTGCATTATTCATCAGCCGGCAGCCTGGCTCTGCTCCGCCGCCATTGTCACAGAATTCCTCCTTTCTCTGCCGGCAGCTGGTGCAGCTGCCAAGCGCCTGCCTGGCCCCCGGCGCAAAGACAGGTTTGGGAAGGGCATGTCGAGGCTCTGGGATGGGGGGACCCGGATGACGAGTGCATGGGGATGAGGGGACAGGGATGCTTGACAGTGGGGTTCTCCATCACCATGCACCCTGCTGGGTTAGAAGGGCCAGGCATCCCTGTCACTCCTCGCCCAGCTGCTGTCACAACAATGTGTGGCTTTGTGGCCTGCGCGGTCCCCGCAGAGGGGCAGGTGGCAGTGGTGCCTGCGGGGCGCCCCAGCCCCTCACAGCCCCAGGGAGGGGCAGCTGAGCCCTGCGTGTCCCACCGTGGAGCCAGTGTGTCCCAGCACAGGCCAGCAGCCACCAGAGCAGGGAAAGAGCTGCAGATCTGCAGAGCTGTCGATTTCTGGGAGACCAGCTGCCCCTGCCAGCACAGCCTCAGGGTGCTCAAGTGGGTCCCTCTGTGGTCCCCAGTGTGTCTGCACCCCACGGCAGCAGACGGGGGCCAGGACAGCACCAGCAGCATCCACTGTGCCGGCAGCAGCTCCTCTCCTGGGCTGTGAGGGACATCCTGAAAGGGGTCTGCTGTCTAAATTCTCCAGATCCATAGGAAATCTCAGCTGATTTCCCAGCCCTAGGGGCTGGGGGGTGGGCAGAGGAGGAGGAGGGAGGAGGCTGCATCGACTCAGTAGCACGTGTGGGGCAACCACATGAGTAAGCCTGGGCTCGGCCACACTGCAGAACCAGCACCCAGCCTGGCTCTCCTCCCGCCAAGGGCTTTTCACACCTAGAAGCTGGGGGGGAATTAAGACAAATCACCTAAAGGTGTGAATCCCTGCCCGCAAATGCGCTAAATCCCAAGCGGATATGCTCGTTCAGGAGCAAAGTGGCTTTAGCTGGTCGTGTCTTAATCTGTCCTGATTTAGGCTCAGCATGGTCCTGCACTGAGGGCAGGGCTGTCTCGGTGCCTTGGGGACAGGTGACTTAGGTGGCACTGACTGAGCAAGCAGGGATGGCCCAGCCTCTCTGGGAACAGGACACCCAGTGGCAGGCACAGGACAGCCTGCTGCCTGTGTGACCGAGGATGTGGGCAGTGGTGAGGGGACACGTGAGGGACACCCCTGACCTCGCTGTGCCTCTCCCCAGACAGCCACATTACTACCCAGGCTGGGGACTGGCCTAAAGAGTAATTTTCACCAAAGGATGGAAGTTTTACATCAGAAATTTGTGGCCCCTCATCCCTGCTCAGGGTCTGAGCTGGAGTTTCCCTGGCAGCGGGTGACGAAGTGCAGCAGTGCCCAGGGGTGTCCTGGCCTTCGCCCCCATGGCGGTAGGTGACCCATTTTCCTACGGTGGCGCTGGCCCTGCAGAGCCTTGGGATTTCCTGAGCTGCCGTGGCCAGCTGGCTCCCTGGCCCAGCACACATTGCCCCGCGGGGCACTGACGTTGGAGCTCTGCTGATCTGGCTGTGCCCTCAATTAACCACATCGGGGGCATAAGGGGGCTTCCCTCCACGGAGCACCTGGCAGCCCACCATCCCTCTCCCTGATAAAGTGGGGGCTTCTAACCCAGCCCCTTTCCCTCAGGGATGCTGCCCAGAGTGGAGCAGGAGCCACGTCCCTGCAGCATCCTTTCCGGGTGGGACTGAGACTGAAGCAAGCCCACAGCCTAAAGCCAGTGCCTGTAGCCATTCCCTGGGCAGCAGCAACTACCCCTGGGCCCAGCAGGGGCTGCGAGACGTGGGGAATGTTTTGCTGAGCATACCAGGCTTGCCCTGGTCCTGAAGCCAGGATCGCCTCCACTGGGAGCCTGCAAAAGGCGCGAGGCTGGGACCTCTGCCTAGGGCAGGTCAAACAGAGAGCTTTGCATGGAGGTTAAGGGAACGTAAGGAATAAATAAGGAATAACTCCCCTCAGGCTGCTTCTCCTTTGGCTCACCTCTCTCCTGCTCCCTGTGCTGACCCCCCTCAGCTCTTTCTTCTTCATTCAGATACAAATACCACAAAAAGTCATGGACCCAGACAGAACTGCTCATATGGGGAGCTGGGGCTGTAAAGCCTTCCTCTGCTCTCTTGTTTTTTGGCACCTAGGTTCCCTTGGATTTGTTACAGGGCAAGAAGAGACTGAGGAGAAAAAATACTCAATAAAAAAGGTTAAGACAAAACCCCTGCTGCTGGCTGGGTGTGCCCAGATGTCAGTGATCCGTGCACGGCCTGCAGACCACCCACATGCCAAGCCCCCTCTGTCACCCATGACAGGGTCTCCCCAGGGTGACACACTGCAGCTTTCTGTCATCCCTAAAGCTCCTGCACCCCCAGGCACAGCTTACAACCAGGTGCTGGCTGGTTACAAATGGCAGAGCAGTCACCTGTTGTCCATGCAAGTGACAGACACTGCCCACTGGCTGCCCCAGCTCTACCTGCATTTTGCCTTGGTCTTTGCTCTTAGGCAGGATTTTCATGGAAAAACTGGTTGGACTTCCCTTGGTGAACTGGGAGCAGTTCCCTGCGGTTGCTCAGGGATGCGACAGAAGGAGCCTTTTACAAAACCTGGCAAAACATTTCCTTCTTTAGTTTTTCTCCACAGCCCTCCTGGATATGCAGTGCCTGCCAGCCTGGATCCGGCTGTCCTACATCCCAAGCTGGGGCTGCATGGAGGGCAGCCTGCCTGCAGTGGGGGAAACCTGCCCCCCAACACCGGGAGCCCAGGGCTGGCTGGGGTGGGGAGGCAGCTGCACACAGAGAGGGGACAGCCCACACATGGCGGGTACCCAGCCCCGCTGCCGAAGGGCGGCTGCGGGATCAGCACACAGCTCGGGAAGGGAGCTTAGGAAGGATTAGCAAGAGATGGGAAGATGGAGGAGCAGAGCAAGAGCATGCCGAGGGGCTGGCAGGAGCTGGGTCTTGTCAAGCAGCACATGCCACCGACCAGGGCTCGGCGGGTCACCGCCTGGCCCCGGCGCCCGTTATCTGGAGCTCCGACCATCCACTTGTTGCTTCTCTCCTTTAAAAGGCACCCGAGTCCCTGCCGTTATCAGGCACGGTCGATAGCACTGTCATGCCTGCAATAAACAGGTTTACAGATATCCCACTTGTCCTTGCAACCTGGCATGGATGTCCCCATTGTCCCTGTGACCCTTTCCCAAGGGGCTGTAGCTGACAGCCTGCCCAGGGCCGGTGAGCATCCCAGCAGGCTGCAGGCAGATGCTGAGCATGCAGATACTTGGTGTGGAGCATGTGAACCTCCACAGAGCAGGCATGTCGCCTCCATGAGGTGGGATCACAGTGCTCTAACCCAAAAAAGGCAGGAAAACAGCTGGAGAGACCACCACTCAAACCCCTGGCAGAGCTGAGCAATGTGGTGGGACTGCAGTGGGAAGGCTGTGCCAAGAGTGGCCAGGTGTAGGGACAGCTGGCAGCAGTGGCTCTTCCCCAGCTTTTCCAGGGGAAGGGAATGGTGTCCCAGGGAAAAGACTGTGCTCAGAGCCAGGCTTCAGTGGCAAAGTTCAACTCAGGGCAGTTTGTCATTAGGCCCTCCCAGGCCCATGGTCCCTCCTGGACACACTGTGGCCAGAGGTCAGGCCAGCCACGGTTGCAACACAGCTCCAGGGGCTGGAACAGAAGAGGGAAAAATGTGCAGAGTGGCTGCCCAGTGTCCATTGTCTGTGCCCCACTTGCACACCCACCTGCAGGACATGGCTCTCAGTGAGCTCCTGGAGTACGGATGGGGCTGCACACACATAATCCAGCACCTCCTAAGTGCTGCAATAAATATCTCCATCTTTTCCTTCAGCATCACAAGGGGGAAGACCCACCCATTGGGATGCATATGCCCCCAATTCCCACCAGACGTTATGGGATATGGGATGCAGGGAAAGGAGCGTGCAAACACGCTTGGCTTGGCTCCCTGTCCACACACTCCACACGCTCCCCAGGGGCAGCCAAGATGCAGGCAGGGGGAACAGACTTGCTCCTGCTCACATGGAAAATCTCTGAACAAACGCGACTTGGCTGAAACCCTCCTGGAAGGACCTGTAAATCTGCTCGCCGTGACACTGCCAGCATCCCACGGAGCACTGGATCCAGGTGGAGAGTCCCCTTGCAGGCAGGAAGGGAGGAAACTGTCTGAAGAAAGATGCTGAATTTATGTTATTCATACTCGCTCCAGGAATGTGGTGAATGAACTTGCAAAGCCCAGGGCAGGAATCAAGTGTGCTTCAACCCTGACCTGGCCTGACTTTCTTCCAAGCTGAAGAGGAGGTGGAGACAAGGCCGCAGCCCCACAACCCATCTGAATTTACAGCCTGCCTTTTCTTGCAGCAGCTTTCCTCCTCCTGCATGGATAAAACATGATCATCAGAGCCCGTCTTTCACCGGGTTTCAAAGGTGGCCCAGCAGGGCAAAACTCTTTCTGTCAGTCCCCAGGAAGGGAAGAGAGGGCAGCGGGAACACTGGGGACATGCTAGTTTCCTCCCTCGAGGAGGGCAGTAAAGACATGCTTAAGACACATTTATATCCAAGACATGTTTATATCCTGAAGATGGGGTTCACAGCAGATCCCATCACTGTTGGCTCTTGCAGACTCACCTAGAAAAGCACTGACTAGAAAGTACATTTACAGGAAAATCCCCAAAGAAACACTTGCCAGTTAGAGAAGACTGTCATGCCTCGACTTGCCTTTCCACAGCGATCTCTTCTTTCTCCCTCTAAAGCTGCTGCCAAAGCTTATTTGGGTTAATGGTGTTTTTAAGCCGGTGCCCTCTGATGGATTAAGAAAACCAGAAAAGATGCAGGGTCCAGTTTCTGTAACTGTGTCAAACCCTTTCTTCCTCCAGGCAGTCAAAATCTGCAGGATTTTATTTGTGCTCTTCCCAGAAATCCCTCAGGCTGACACACCTCCCATACCAGTGCTGATGCCCGTGTCCCTGTGTGAGCAGGTAAGTGTCCCCTCCTCCCACAGCAGTGGGAAGCAGCTCCACTGTGACACAAGCCGACCATCCAAAAGAGCCTCTCCCTCTTCCCAAGGTCTGGCTTGTGTAACACTTGCACAGAGAGCCAGAGCCCGCAGCAGAGCTGGCACCGGCTCCAAATTTCCATTTCAAAGGAAATTTCAGCGTGTATTTTGCTTTACAACTCTCCAGTAGTGTCCCAGTTACAGCCCTCCTCCCACAGCAGGAATGCCAGGTTCAGAATTGTTAGTTTTGGTCATGCTTTGCTTTTTTGCACGCTGTTTCAACGGTGCTGTTACAGTCGGGGCGCTGCCTTCATGGTACAGCAGCAAAAGCAGGGGTCACAGGGAGCTGACAGGCTGGTAAAATGCAAAATGCAATGTTAATAAAAAGCTCCCAAAATACCAAACTTAAAAAAAAAAAAATCAAAATCTGGAACAAAAGCATTTTGGCATATTGTAAGAATATTTGTATTCCTGTTTTGTTTTTAAAATACTTCCCTGACCAGCTTCCTGCTTGTTTTTAAGCCTGTAAAATTATAAGCACGGTACTGAGTCTGGAGGCCAGCATGCTCCATCCACGTGAGCACGAAGCACAGCCTTCTCCAAGGGACTGGAGCTGAGCCTGTGACATATCTGCTCTCATGCCTGCAAGGCAGAAAGGCAAGTGAAAGATGGAGATGCCAGGGACACATGGCTAAGGGAAAATACCCAAATGGATGTGGCGAAACTTACTACGTCCTGGAGACACGTGCAGTGGACCTGACCTGCTCCAGGCGAGCACTTCCAAACTCCAGTCTCTGCACGAGGAGCTAATGCATCCAAGTGCCTGCCCAGCCCTCACTGCAGCTTCCAGCAGAACGTGCCCTCTACAGCCACAGGGGCTCTTCTGGAGGTGGAAACAGGGGGCAGAAGGGACACAGATAATAGGACAGTGCTCCAGCTGTATGAATGCTGTTTTAATTTTACAAGGCTCTTGAGCAGGAGGGTGAATAACCAAAGGCAATTCCTGCAGGAACAGCACATGAATGTGAGTATAGGAGAGGCTGGTACAGGAGAGGCTTAGTGACAGCAGCCGGCTTAAGAGACTGATGCCTCGGGCTTGGATAGGTCAGTGGCAGGACCCACCACTCATGCACTTCCCAAGAGCCAGCAATCTCCTTCGGTTGCTAAAGGTATCTTCCAACCCCTCCTCCCAAGCTGGCACAAACCTAAGGCAGTGGAGCCTGCTGCTGCATGCCAAAATCCAGCATCCCTATTGAAGGACACACAAGGATCCTTCAATGTCAGGGCAGCACAGGACATGCTCTCTCCTTGCCTGGACTGTTTCCCAGAGTAATCTCTGGAGCTGCTCCAAGAAAGCTTTTAAGCTGTTGGAAACTGCAGGGCTGGCACCCCCAAGTGGTTCCTGAGCTCTCGGTGCAGCCGGAGCCGTTTCATTAGTTCATCCACCGGGAATGACTCCAGCATCCCGGGATGTCAGAGCTTCCCCAGCCCCAAGGCAGAGCACAGCCCTCTGCTGCCACGGAGGCATCGGCTCCAAATCCCACCACACAGGGGCTGCAGCCAACTTGGACATGGAGTTTTTCAGAGATGTATTCAGATTTCATTTTGATACAGGAAGGAATCCCTATGAGAGTTTTCCCTGACAGGGGTTACAATACCTTCCTGCAGTGGCAATGTTTCTTACATAGGGTTAATCCTAAAGACTGATGGAGGCAAATCGAACTTTTGCAAGCATTGCCCTGGAGGCTTTTGGTCTCATAAGCTTGTGCCCTTCCTGATTAGCATATCCTTCAGGAATGGCCTTCCCATTCCACTTCTAAATTATGGACAGGAAAACATGACCAGTAGTACAGGATACACGTATATCTGCCAAGCTGCACAGCTACTCACAGTCACGGAGTAAATCCCGAGCAGCAAATGAGACCAAACATGGAGCCCACACTGCTCATCCCAGGAAGGACCGGACGTAGCAATGCAGAATTACAGAACTGCCCGTGGGTTGGGTTGCTGACCCCCAGGGATTCCCTCTGCCTCATGCCAGAGTCATGCCCTGAGCAGCAGGACACATGAGCCTCCGTGGACAAAAGGCTCATTCAGAGCCCCAGCGCTGCATCTGCTGCCACGTTTCAGGAGGAGGAGGGAGGGAGACGCTGAGCAGGGAGCCTGAACTGCTGGAAATGTTTAAACTGCACGTGGAGGGAATCAAACTATGAGTGACTCTTGCCCTGTACAACCTAATGGCACCGGTGGCACAAACACTGGAGAGCAGAACACGGGTCCAGAATGGGAAGGGAGAGACCGAGGTGCGTGCACCAGACAGACGGCCCCCGAGCTGCGGCGGCTACTTCAGAAGAGACAAAAAGCAGATGTTTCACAAAAGCTCACTTTCCAGGTTTATTAAGTAAAGTTAACTGAATTGTTTTCATTTTGTGGGGATTCCTTTCCGTCTAACCCAGCAGGTTAGCAGAGTTGCACAGAATCACGGTTGGACTGTGATAACCCAAATACAACTTTGGCTCATCTCACCGCTGACACATATGGAATGACTTGGGGGTTATTACATGCTGTGTCTGCTTGAGGCAGGTACATGTACAGATCAGCACAAGTTGCAAATGATAGTTTACATCCTTTCAAAACCGAGCAGGGCATTCAGCAAATGCACTGCCATGAGAAGACATATGAAAAAGAAATGATACAGACTTGCAAATACGTAAGAAGTTCAAGAGATGCAAGAAACCTCAAACACAAGAAATGTCAAGGGGGAAAAAAACACTTAATTTCAGACACAATGTGTTCAAATGAAAACCCAGCTGTAATTTAAAGTCCCTTCAAAATGGGAAACATACAGTAACGCAATTAAAGAGAAACCAGGTCTCATCCTGGGAAATATGTGTCCAAAAGCACTGATGCACAAACAGGTTCAGAGTTCTAAGCAAAATGTCCCTGGGCATTGGTGTACTTGACTCTTGGAGCCAGAGCAAAGCAATTCATTACACTTGCTGGGCCTACTGCTGGCTCTTGGTGGCCTAACAGCACGTAGGATTCCAGGTGTCATAGAGAAGGCAGCACACAAACCGCTGGTTACTGGGAGAATCTCCCAGGGAGCAACTACAGTAAGGACACCTAATTCTGGTAGCCTGGCCTCCACTGCACACAATGTTAGTGTAATGTTCTGCAAGGTTCTTCAGTTCTTAGCTCACTCCTTTCTCAGCCTGAGTTGGTTCTGTCTTGTGCATGAGCACAACTGGCTGTGCAAAATGATCCAAAAAACAGAAGGGACAGGACCAAAGAAAACTGGCTGAACCTGGGGCTGGCTTTCAGCTCCTATTTTCAAATATCAGTTAAAGGTTGGAAATTTATCTACAAAAGAAATAATATAAATGAAATAAAAAAATGGCACCGTCCACAAAATTAAAAAAAAAAAAGAAAAATCTTACAACACAGCCTCGTAAAAATGGCTTTGCAACGAGAGCTCAGTCACAAAATGAAGGGTTCTAGCTCTTCGTACATCAGAAGAGGAAACAAAGCTAAAAAGTACTAGTCCACATTCTCTTAATAAGTTAAACTTATTTTCCCTCCCCCTGTCTATAAAAGGGGTAGAAGCAAAAGAGGCTACCAAAAATTAAAAAAAAAAAAAAAAAAAAAAAGAAAAAGAGAAAAAAAAAAGAAAAGAGAGCGTGAAAGAGAGAGAGAGAGACAGAGAGAGAGAGAGCAGTCTGTGGTCAGAGGCTCAGAGCAGGGCTGAGTTCCTTTTAAGGGTTTAAAAGATGCAAAACAGTTCCTCAAAAGTTCCCTCTCTTCAACAGTTAGTTCAATGCTGTAGCCATAGAAACTCAAGTAGATATTGGAGAAGAGATTCTTTCAGGCAGATCCACCGCCATCCAGAGCGCTGCTCGGCGCGTGTTAATCCTCGATGATTATGGGTTCATCATTCATGGGCTGGCGGAGCTGCACTGCCTGGATGGGCCGGAGGATAATAGGCTTGTAAGGGCGTCTGGCGGCTCGCTTGGCTTCGGAGGAGGAAAGCAGCTTGCGGATTTTCCTGCAGACAGTAAGGAAGAAAGGATGGGATTACAGAGACTGGACACGAAGGCAGTGCAGGTTTCTCCATTTCTCCAAGGGAAACCAGGCCTGCACATGCAGAGGCTGGTCGCTAACAGGGTGGGCTGACACTGGTTCTTTCTGTGATGCCTTCCCTGGAAAACTTAAGCTTTCTGATTATAAACCTTGCAATGATGAGGAAATTGCATTCTCTGTTCCAGAATCCTTCTCCTGCAAAGCAGAAGGCATTCTGGTCCAACCTTGTAGGACCAGGGTCTACTGCTGTGAATACAACATGTGAAATAGCTGGGACAGCCAGTTTCTGTACCACTGATTTATTTTGAATTTATTTTCATCAGGCAGACATGCTGGAGGCAGATTTGTGTGAATTCACAAAGCCAAGTTACAACCAAACCTCTTCTGGCAATGCTGGTCACTTCCCACCCGCTGGTGCAGAGCACTCTGCCATTCCCCAGCCCTGGGCAGGAGCACACAGCTCCTGGAAACCCATCACAGCACAACACCTGCTCTCCCATGGACCTACGTCCCAAGGCTGAGCTGTGCAGGGGAGCTCCATGATGGCCACTAACCAGGGAAGCAATACTGGAGTCTTTCACCCCCACACTGGGAACACTGACAACACTGACAAGGTGCCTCACCCTCTTATTTCTTCCACACTGCATTTGCCCAACCCAGGAATGGGCAATATTCACATATTACATTTGTTAAGGATCTCCCTATATGTTACAAGACTGGCAACAAGTCTTATCAGATGCAGGAAGCAGCTTTGCATATGGAGAGCAAGCAAAAGAGAGAGAGAGAAGGGAGAGAAGACACACCAAGTTTTAAAATTACCAAAATAATATAGAGAGCGACAACACGGAATGATTGCTTGTTTCTTTTTGTTAATACCAGGCTCAGAGCTAAAGGAAGTATCCTAAAAAAAAAACCCAATCAAAACAAAGAAAACCCAAACCCATTGAAAAACGTACTATGTAATGAGGAGGAATTCTTTACAGAGGATGTTGTGGTGGTCAAAGGCATATAGAGATTAGAGAGGAAAGTAATAGACATTCACAAGAGTGGTGCACCAGCACCCACTATGCACAGCCTTGAGTTCAGGAACTGGGGCAACAAGGAGGGTCTGATAAGGCAGCACTGCCTTCCCTCACAAGCTCCTGCTGGAACGAGTGTTTGGCTCACCATGAGACACTTGAGAGGAAGGGCTTTACAGTCCACATCTCAGCCATCTATTCCCTAGTTTTGGTTAGTGAACATCTTTGGGGCCAAAACCCCCTTTTGTTGCTTGTTGAGGTTTTTTTGGTTGGTCGGTTTTGGTTTACTTGTCAACGGAAGAGATACATTCCTAGTGAGCTATGCCTACCACTGTGCTATTGCAAAGACAGGAACCATACGGATTGCTGAAGAAAGTGGTCCTCATCTCTAAAACTTACCCTTAGAACCACCAAAACTGACAAATCAACAACTTCAGCTGAAGATTTTGAATCAGCTCTTCACTTGTTTGGTTTCTTTTGCCCACTGAGCAGGACAAGTTGCTGCACAGCACTTACACACACACGATGTATCTTTTGTTTGCCCGATGTCCCTGTTTCTCTTAAAAGTTGAAAGAGCACAGGGAGAGGAGAGATCAAGGTAGCAAAGTGATGGTGGGGGAGAAAAAGAAAATAAAATCTTGATGTAATGACTTTTCCAAGAATTATTTGGCTGCATTTGATCTACTTTTAGCCAGCAGAGCTCCTCGCAGCACCCCCAGTGCTCCATTAGCCACGCCACCATCTGAAACACGTCTTGCAGCAGTTCTGGATTCTGATCAGGTCACTCGCTGCCTCCACTTGCATAAGTTATAAATGCCAAGTTCCTTACTGTGAGGCTTGAATGACAAAGCTTATTCCTTTCATTCGACCAACTTTTCAAACTGCTCCCTCAGAGCCACCCAGTTTTCCAGCACGGTTCTCAACAGTGCTACACAAAAAGGAGGAGGGAGCATGTAAAACTTCAGGAAAGCCTACTTTGTGACTGAGAACACAGCCTGACCCTCAGCTGGAGGATGATATGTAGATATTGCAGCTAGATTGATTGCTACAGAGCCAACACAAAGCTCAAATTGTTTCAGAGCTCACAAACGAGTCTTGCATTCTTGACACTGGAATGCAGCAGACAGTTCAGGGAAAAGTTGGAAGTGAAATGCCCGACAGAAAACCCGTGCCGCTGACAATGCTACAGGGCTCAGGCTTCCCTGCTCTTCAACAGGCTGCCAAAAATCTCCTTTCACACTCATCAGTCAGCTAAGCAGCAAGGCTGTCAGATAAAGACAACTTTTTTTTTTCTTTTCTTTCTATATTTTTAAATGGAAGATATGAGATCATACTGAGTCTACCACTGAACTACAGTTTTCATTAGAGATGTGCTGGTTGCTGTGGGATTCATCTTTCTTGTCAGCCTGTGGTTCTGTATGAGCAGATGATTCTGAGTTGTTACAGTAAATTGTTGTCATGACCAACACCACACCTGATGAATATTCTCACTGTTCCATACAGGTCAAAGGGCAGGACCTTGTACTGACACATTGCTACCACACACCTGCAGTATTTCCATGTGGGGTGAATGATGATGTCAAGAAGTGTTTCATGGATGTAGGATAATTAAAGAAGCCTTGAGCATCTAAGGAGTGAATTAGAGACCATAAATGCTGCATCTACAATGGCAGCCAGAGCTGCAGGTTTGAAACAGGATTCCAGTACCTCTTTATCAGAGCAAGATGAGAACAGGAATAAGGAAACTGCTTCCCCTGAAAATTAAATACTTCCCTCACTTTATTTTGAACTATATATGGAATCCTACTGCTTTCTTTCACAGCATCTTGCAGGCACAGAAAGAAGGTAAAGACATGGTAAAGATACACGTTGGTGGGAAATGCACAGTGGCATTAGAGGTGTCCATAGGATCAAGTTTGACAGAAAAATTTATTTCATGTTTCTTCTGAGTTCTTACAGGGTGTTTCCTGCACTGAAATCGGATGATCCAATAGATCAGTGGTTAGTAACTTCAGCGTTACCAGTCTGAGCTTGTCTGTGAAGCCCAACTTTGGTACCATGCCCACAGAATGGTCTCTTGACACTTGAAATGCTTTGCAGGCTAAGATGGAGGTTGGGGATATCAAGCCTCACTTCATGCTGAACAAATGAATACTCAGAGTAGTGCCAAATTTAGTAGTACCAGAAGAGACAAAGCACTCAAAACTCCTGACCTCCTCAGTCACTTCTAAGGGCTCAGACATCCAGTAATTCCCAGATCCATCTCTGCAAGAAGCTGGAGGGAAAGGTGTTTCTCTGCTGTTGGGGCACCAATAGTGCAAGTGTTGATAACTCCAGGCTTCAGACCAAGACAAAAGCCAGACAGCACCTCTGCTCTCAGGGAGGGTTGGAAAGCAGGGAAAGCTTTTTCCTGACCTTCTTCAAGGTTACCCAGGTGAGAGGCATCAAGTTCTTGGGAGGAAACCACACACACCTATGTCTCTACCTTCTCACCACACCCAGGAGCAACCCTCCCTTCCTAGGAGTAACAATAGTGGGAACACACACACAAAGGATTTGCATTAGGGATCAGGTCACATAGCTTCTACCAGTGGGCCAGCAGTCTGTAAACAGAGTTTAAAGTGAAACTCATGCAAGGGGTTTCTTTTACTATTTTTATCCTGTGGGCAGATCAACAAGGAGGACTAGAAGAAGCAGTACCATCAAAGGAGGAAGATGGACACTGCAGAGCTAAATCTCACCACTACTGGTGGCAAATATAAACCACCGAAGAAATGAGTCAACTCAGCCCATGGAAATCCTCAGTCCCTTGCAGATTTCAGCAGCCAAACACATGAGGATGTGTTGTGGGAGGTAATACAAGAGAGTCCAACATGCAAGAGGGCATGCAGAGTTCTGTGTATAGGAGGGTGTGCTCCTCAGCATTCCCCCTGAGCCAAGGGGTTCCAGTCCTGTCCCACTGCCATGGGACCTCCAAGGACAGTGACGAGTCTGAACCAGGTGAACTTCCCACCTCAGTCTTCCTCCCCTTTGTACCCATCTCTTACAGCAACTGCTCTGGAAGAAGAAGAATCTGCTCTCTCTGGAATGCAGTGCATGATTAGGTATTTCCCTGCTTTAACTCACCTCAGCAGTGGCAGTGGTCTCTGCATTCAGCCTGTAGCAACAGATCTGCTGACGAGATGCCTGTCTAACCACATCAGCTGCAGCACCCACAAACCGAAAGGCCTTCCCTTAAACCCCCTGAAAGACCGCATTTCCTACCTGGTTTCTTCAGTGGCCATGTAAAAAACATCATCTGGGGCATCAATCCAGTTCATCCTCCTCCTTTTCACTGGAGGCATGGATCCACCACGAATTAATCGGACTTTTGTTGGGTATGATTTCCCATTGAGCAGCAAGTTTCGGCTTGGTCCCTAACGTGATACATAAAAAAGTACAGTTATGGACTGCAACAAACCCGCAGCAGCATGTGATAAGCAAAGGAAAAGAGAATTAAAGTTTTCATATCACTTGCTGAGAGTTTATGACAAATACTTCCCCTCCAGCCCAGGACTGAACACAGAATTCACATATAAGCAATTGTTCAAAAGCAGTACAAGTTAGGCACCTTCAATATGCAATAGGACAGCAATACTCCAGCGACAAGACAAATAATAAACTGCAGGCATTACCAATAATCTGTTGCTTGTGTCTGAAAGTTGATGTTGAGTTCAAAAGATGGAGCATAAGACTTAAGATTTCAGCTACTACTATAAATCTAGAGCAACTCTATTGATTTCAGGGAAGGAAATCTAGCTACAGAGCAAATCAAACACAAAAATCAGAATTTACAGTCAATCTGCAGTACTAAACTTACCCATATCCTTTTTGTTCTAGGGAGGTTAATATTTAATGAGGATAGTATAGAATTAAATATGTTGTTGAAAACAAATCTAGCACACAAAGCTTAGCAGCTTTCATCATAAAATCCGTTTAGTATTGAACACCACAGATTTCCCAGAACATTTGCTTTGTGAATGAACACAGGCATCATTTACCAGACCCACAGTAACCCCCCGTCGACCCAACTGGAAAAACATGAACTGTTATTAAGAGAGGTGCAGATGAAAGGGAGACAAAGTGTTAAGCTTCTCAAATGCAGCTGTCCTTGATCATTGAAGTCCAGTTCTGCTGCCCCTCTTCCTGCTGATTACCACATTGAGAAATCCCACTGAAATCAGTAACACTGAACAGCCAGGAAAGATGCAAAATGAAGGCCCAGAAAACTTGATATGCATAAATTAAAGCTGGTCAGAAAATGTCCTGGTATAAATTTAATTCTGGTATTTCACAGGCCATCATCCGACGTCAGACTGTCTCCAGAGATGCACCAAGGCTTCCCCTTCTGCCCATGAAATGGGAAACTGAGCATGTAAGTGAGAGATGTCTGCACTGGGAGATCCACCTCAAAAGGAATGGTGGGGACATGAGGTGTTCAAATCTTCAAGTATCAGGTCACTGCAAAAGCTCAACCAAATTTTAACACCTTGACTTAGAAAGGGAAGACTTCAGTCTGACAACCAAGGGAAAAAGCCCCAATGAAACCCTGCATCTATTTCATTTTTTATCTGAGGAGAAAATAAAAAATTATAGATGACTTTTCTTTGACCAGCCTTAATCAACTGCTCTAGCAAGATCTGCTTCCTATAGAACATCCGGGCTTTAGAGCTAAACAAACAAAATCCCACCTTTTAAAATTCTATGCTCTTTAAAACTGTTGCATACAAGTGTAATAATTTAATTTCTTAGTTGCCCAGCCCCATGTGAAACAAAAGACAACTCTGGCACCACAGCAGACCACGGAAACACTTACAAAATTGCTTTTAGATTTGGCATTTGTTCAGGAAAAGGTTTCAAATAAAAGCTTTTCTGATGGCTTTTTTTTTTTCCCCTTTCCAGGTTTCTCTAAGAAAATCCTTTTGCTAAGGTTGCAAAGGATATTTTCTCCACATGCACAACATATACAGGAGTACAACTCTGGAAAAAGTTCTTGGAAATACCTAGAAAGGGCACCCCTGTGCTTCCAGGTTGCCTTTTCACTACCTGCACAGTGAAATCTGTTTCGAATTACATATCCTGAAATGTAGAGCTTTTATTTTTCACTCCGTAGCACATTTTATCAGGCAACCAGAAATCCAGGTGGTTCTGGGGGTTTCACCCTAAACCACCTAGAAAGTATTAGGTCATCACAGATTTCTCCCACTGCTCTGAGCTGGTTTATTCAGCAGACACAAACAAGTAGCCAGTCTCCTCAGTGACAAAAAATTAAACTGAATTCACGGAGGAACAAAATTTACCGCTTTGGATCAAGGAACAAACCAAAGGAATGCTTTATTATTACAAGCAGCCTGGCATGCTCAAGTTGTAGCCTCCCCTGAGAACACTGCACGCTATCCCAAAACACTGTCAGATTTAATAATGCCTGTGATTGCTGCTCAGTGACCACCAGCCACACCTGCTGCTGCCTGACCTGTGTCACAGGCGCCCTGCTGACGCTAACGCATTGTGGCAGCTCAGCTAATGAGGCAAACCCCACTTTATCAACCTGAGAAAATCATTTGGGAGGGGGAGAAATCATGCTTGAAGTTGTCTCCCCTAAGCCACGTGGAAGGGGCAAAAGGGGTGCACAGCCTTTGCAGTGGCCCCTTCACACTGGGGTGAATTTCACGAGAAAGCATTTTGCCAGAGACACATCAATGAGACTGGCTATTTGCTTCTGTCCTTTGATTAAACTGAGCACAACAGATGAAAGGCTAGCAATGATTTTTACTCAAAAAAAAAAATGTAAAATACAAGCATTCTCAGCAGACAACTTGCACACCAACTTCCTAAAAAATAATTAAAAAAACTGTTTTCCAAACAAACCCTTCCATCATTTAAACCTTTCTCCTTCAGGGAAACACATTCCACCTAGAAACACATCCCAGAACTTTGCTGTAAACAGCCACTCAGTTTCTGCATGAGCAGAAACAAAATGTTCCGTTCAAAACAGGATCTCATTTGTAGATAAACAGATATATAAATTTGAGGTTTAAATTGTATTTAACCACTTGGATATTTCATATGCCCCAAAATAATATTTTTTTTTAAATTTTTCAGTTAATTGGGAAATGTGACCAGCTGCAAACAGCAAAGGTGGAAGTGAGCACTACAGTTTAATGGGGTGTTCTATCTAGCACGGGTTAATAATTCTTCTTTTCCCTGTTTTGGTTAAATGAACATTCTCTTACCATTTGTCTGGTTTGTCCGTGGTTAGGCAGACCTAACAAACAGGAAAGAGAATAGAGCTGGTAAGACCATTGCTTTTCCAAGACAGAAAAAAGTACAAAATCAAAACACACGCAGCTATGATTGCAACTGTGTTGTTTTGCTAAGACTACAGTTGTCTACGGAACTAACTTCTCCCATCCTAGAAAAGTAACTGAGAAAAGAGCTTCCTTGACAACATGGATTGAAGAGCAGAGGCCCCAAGTTACAAACACGTTCCATTTGCTCAGTCTTTTCTCTGTTTACTCACACCTTCAAACTACCACTAAAAGTACACCTCATCTCTCAGATCCAAGGTTTTCTGCAAGTCTTGGGAAAAATCTGACGTTCTGTTTTACTTTGAGGAATTTAGTGACGTCAAGAAGGAGAAAGTGGAAGGCATTATTCACTGTCCAAACAGCAACAAACAGAATCTTTCCTATCCTCCTTGGGTCCCCTGGGAGCCCCTTGGCTCAGACGTCAGCTACAAGCTGTTAACAAACAGAGCGTATCTGCCGAACCTACCACAAGTAAATACTTCCACAGGCGTAGCTCCATCAGTCACAGAGCACAGCGACTCCAGCTACCGCACAAAGCCCTTCCCCAGCAACACAAACAGCACCCTGCAGCACCGAGCACAACAACTTGGTCTGACCAGGTGCTTTGCTGCACTATCGGGTGCCCCGTCACGCTGCCAGAGTGCACGTACTGTACTTCACAGACACGAGACCCTGCAGGACACACAAAGGTCTCGGGATTTAGGAGAATGATGTGTTGCTGTAAGGCAGCACGGCATGGCACCATTTAGTTTTCTAAGACGCATGCTCTCAGAAAACAGCATTTCATTAATATCTGTGCACCAAACCGTCTTTCTCATGCCCCTCTGGCTGAGAACCAAAATGTCAGTACATCAAATCCAACAGGTACTACAGGACAGGCATCAGCAAATGCTGTCACTGGCTGCAGAAGGTACCACTACAGATTCTGCATTCATATTCATGGCAAGCTTCCCAGCTTGACCTTTGAACCTTCCCACTGCTAGTGAGTTAAACTGTGATGAGAGAGCAAAACTTTTCAAAGAATCCAGCAAAAATGAACTTTTACAGCTCATGGTCCGTATTCCAGCAGGTTCCTTGAGGTCCTCCTTGGTAAAACCAAACACAGTCCTTGCATCAAGTATGGTAGGAAATACAGGGCACAGCAATGTATCAGGAGGGAGGAAAGCAGAACGGGGGACATTTTCTGAGCACTGGGCATCACAACACCACATTAAAATCAATAGTTTGTATCAAGTGTATTTTCCATTCTGTGTAGCTGCATGCTGTCAGCTACCCCAAATGTGAAGACACACGGTTTCAGTTTTTGCTGCATTTTTGTGCCTAAGTGTCCACAGAGATGAAGAAGTAATTGCCAAAAAGATTTCCATCAAATCTGTAGGACAGACATACCAGGCACCAAGTAAGAACACCAATAACAACCTCTGGATGTTGACAAAAGCAATGTAGGTGCCAGATAATCATTCCTTTTTACATGGGAGCAGCAACTGCATCCAAAACACAGCTGTGAGCAGCCGTTTGAGATGGATGGACAAAGAGCTCCACGGATACTGGGAAACAGCACAGCCAGCAGGATGCAACCAGAATCTGTCAGCTTCAGAGCTAAGCTCCAGCACATGTCTTTTATTTCCCCCTCCCATGACTGAAAAATAATGTCTCCCTCCATTCACAGGAGTTCCAAGAGATGTAAATCAACTCATGCTAGTCCCTGGATTGAAGCCACACATTTTGTTTTAACCACAGTTCAGATCAGTTCTTGTCTTGTACTAAGAACATTCCTTATGCCAGAAAAGACTGGCCTACAGGAGCAGCTGATACATGGCTGCTGTGATGACTATTGCTGGATGTATGACAGACAGTAAATAGTGCTATTACCAAGCAACACAATTAACCCAGAATACTCCATGGTGAGAAAAGGATTTGCCACTGCAAACTGAGCAGAACTGCTGCTTGCTGTGAGCCCTCAAACATCACAGCAGCAGTGCTAACAACAGGGACACACCTCACCCCCAACCTGCCATTTCTAGGATAAAGCTGCCCATGACAACTTTTTGCTCCAGTAAAATAGGACACAAAACAAAGCTACAGTTTCAATACAATTTATACTGTTGCTATCACAGCAGTAAGGTATCAATTAGCATATTAATCTTAGTGAATTAATCCATAAATTTTCCCTTTAGTCACTTTTTGATAACAGAAGTTTGAAGGAATGAAAACAGGCACTAAAAAGGCATTATTCAGTTTGCAATTTAAAAATCACAGTAAAAGCATATGCAGCCAAAGCACTGCTGTTAAATGAACAACTTTTATGCACAAGCATCACCAAAGAGATGCAGAGGGACAGCACATCTGTAACCCACTGCAGAACAGCTGGCAAGTCAACAGGATGCATCTGTACTGGACACAATGGATTCTCACCCAAAAGTTTTTGGTGGCTTCTGTGTGAGAGACGAAGTCTGTGAGACAGGCACTCTACAAACTAAACCAATCCTCTGTCTCTGGGTGAGCAGGGTACAGACAGGTAACTCACGTCAAACTCAGACCTGCCCCTTGTGCCTGTTCCATTGTCACAGATCAAGGTTTGGGGGAGAGATGTCTCACACACATGCATCCACGAGCAGGTTAAAAATAAGACAGCATAGGAATTTAAATCAGAAGCAAAATACAACAGTTCTGGCAGCTCCTCTCCAAGAAAAAAACAACTGTCCAACTTCATTTTATGGAGGAATGTCTACGGAAGCCACAGGGTGGAAAGTGTGATTATTCCTTTTGATGATCTAAGGTCCAACTGCTTGAATTTACACAGCTCTACATCAGAAACAACACTGACCTCCTCCAAATGACACGGAAATACACAAACAACAAAAAGAGGTGCTTTCAGGATTGACCAAACCTTTAAAACCACAAAGAGTAAAGGTCTACAGTGATGAATCTAAGCAGGTCTTCTACTCCTTTGCAGCCAAAGAAATTGGCTTCCATAGCACTGAAAAGAACACAAAGCCCTAGAGAAGCCCCTGCCATCCAATTCCTCCAGCCAGTCTCTGAAGTAAAGAGGAAGTTCCCGAGGAAAAAATGAAGACAAAGTAAATTGAAGGTATAGCTCCAGAGAATTATAAATGTCCTTTGCCACAGATGATTCTAAATTGTTACTGAAAATGGCAATAAAGCACTTAAACCCTGTACAGAGATTAACTGACACCCTCAGAGCATGTTTCCACTCCGCACAACTCAGTGCCAAAGACCTCAGAACTGTTCAAGCGCAAGCACAATCACAGAAATTTTGGCTGAAAACCAGTCCCGCAGGTTACTGTGCCCCAACGATCCTTTCTTCTTGAAGTATCAAAGCTGCAGATGAATACACTTTCGCCTAAAGAAGCACAGGTGGGGAAGTACTACCACAAACAGCAACACAAATCTGTTACTGCTGGGAAACCACCTCTCAGTCAACAAACCTGTTCCCTTTCTAACAATCTCGTTTCATTTGAATCTCATGCTTTCAGATTTGTTTAAAATAAAATTCTGAATGAGAGAATACCTAAACTTCCAGCAGCAACTAGAGCACCACCCCAGCAGCGTGCTGCAGTAGGGGATAGTTGGCACCCAACAACATCAGGTGGAGCGGGGGAATCCAATTTCCCAATGGAAAGCAAACCAGCACATCTGGTCCCACTGGAAGCCTGACACTAGACACGCTCTTTGCTGATCCAGTCCTGTCCCCTGCAACTCTAAAGAGAGAGCCTCAGCATCTCAACGGCAGCACACAAAAATCACTCCCACCGCTCAGTTTCTGCCTGCTTTTTTGCCAACACCACACGAAACACAACTGCCATTTCGAGAAGCAGGAAACCCTAAACCCTCAGCAGCACGCCCAACATAGGCTGCAGTGCAGGGATGTTCCCATGCAGGTACTACAGCAAGCTTCAAGAAGCTGAAGCACGGACAATTTTCTGCTTGGGCAGAAACCTTCCAGTGCTTTTCCATGCGTGACCATATAACACTGTTGCTGCGTATTTACAGTCCATTTCATAGACTGACGCAAGTCTGTACAGAACTGACCCAGGTACCAAGGAGGAAGAGTAGCCCAGCTTCCAGCCACTGGACACAACTTGGAGTTGTTAAATTTATATTTACTCAAAGTTACGAACTCCAGTCTTCAGTGTCTCCACCACACACAAAAATATGGGTCCTTCATCAGGCAATTAGTCAGATGGCATTTTGTTTTTATCTTCTGTTTACCAACGAGAAGTATCATGCAGAACATGCAGTGTGCAGTAGGATTCATAAGCACATCTCCAGTCACAATGAACGTAGAGAATTTCACGCACACTCTCACAACCAGCAACTTTACTCCACTAAAATACATTGCTTTCAAAAATCCATACACTCTTTATATGCATTTTCCTTTTCCAAAAGGAATCCTCCTGCTGGGTGGGATTCCATCCTTCCCAGCAGTAACAAGAACATCAACAGTATCACATTTGTGAGCAAGCTAGAAAAAATAAAAATTCATGCATGAACAGGGCTTCCAATTCCAGGTTACTGGTTCACTTGAGGCAGTCTCAGTGTGTTGATGTATACACACATAACACTTTTTGCAAAGCTTGCAAGAACACCTTAGCACCCCTCCCTTTCTTGTAACTACCAGGAGTGCATTATCACTGTGAGCAGATCGAATGTCCACCTTCTAACAATCAGAGGCTACAAACTTTCAGGAATGCAAGTGCAACAAGCAGAACAGAGCATAAATTGCACCAAACACCTAGACTAACATTTGCTTCAAATTCTGTTGTACATAAAAACAATGTTAAAATTGCAATTTACTTACCTAAGTAAGTTCCTACCAAGATTGGCAAAGGAAAAGGAAAAAAAGATTTAAGGTTAAAAAGGGGAAAGATTGATGTAGTTCAGAATACAGCCCAGCCCCATGCAACAAATAGAGAAACACAGACTGGTTTGGTCGTAATGAAACACAGAAGTGATCACAGTTCTCTGTTGGACAGATAAACCCCAGACAACATTAAACACACAATAACTCCAAATGAGAGATTTTGCAGAAGAGCGGCTTTAATTTTGGACAAGTCTGTTACTCACCTCCTTCCACTAACCCCTGCACATTAACTTCTTTGGATTTGTACAGCAGTTCCTAAAATGCTTGGTCTAACAAGTCACACTAATTTGCTGTAACCACAGTGTCTCACAGATGATGTGCCCGCTCACGCAGACAAAGCTGTACCTCCTGCTACAAGTACTTCAAGGACCCTGCTAGTACTTTCTGGACAGTGACATCCAACCCCAGTGAGTCAGCAGCTCCCCTTGGACAAGTGTGTTGGGAATGGAGAGCTGCCATCTGTCTCAGGTTGAGGCAATCAGTACTATACGCCTGCATTTCAAACAGAGCATCACGGTATATCCTGCCTGGCTGTAACACACAAAGTGGTTAAAAAGAGGGAACAAAACCATGCACCTCACTGCCTTAGGATTTGCTGATCCAAGCTATGTAAACTAGAAAGCACTGAATTATTCACTGTTCTTAGAATCAGAAACATTATACATCATATACATACATATGTCTGTGTGTCTCTGTGTGTGCACAAATATATATATATATATGATAAGTGTAACACAGGTAGATTCCACTCAATTACAAATTCAGGCTTTGTACTATCTGGAAATTTGCAATCCTGCCCTTGTACTGTTATACATTCATTTCCTCTCATATTAATTACACCTGCTCTCTATCACAGCCTTGGGATATGCACATGCCTCTCAATCAACATTTGCATCTTACTCCACTGCCATCACTCCTAAATGAAATGGTTTTCACTAGCTGATCCATAGAGCATGATGCCCATCTGCTGATTTCATTTTCAGATCTTTACCTGTAACACCAGAAGAAACTAAACACAGTATCATGGCTAAACTGAAGGCAAGTGAAAAAAGTTCCACTTTACATCTGAATACAAAATCCTAAGTAAAATTCTCAAAAATAATAAAGTACTTTCAGTAAATAATCTAAAGCAATGAAGTTGCACAGGCACGTGGTTCTTGAGGTATCTGAGAAAAGCACTTCAAGCAACTTGTCATTCTTCCCAGCTGTGCTGCTGCTGGCAAGAAACAGTCATTTCATTAAAAACATTGAACATTTTCCCTCTTGTCACTAGTCAGCATTACTGTGGTTCGAATATCAAGAGTTAAAGCCAGGACTTTTCCCCAGTACCCCACATATTGCACTGGTCATTAGAGGACCAACACTTCCTGCAGTTTACAGTCATTCCTTGATGGGCAGATTTCCTTTGACTGGTTATCCTCCACTTTGGAAGGACAGCTGGGGCCATTGCTGATAAAAGCAGAATTTTAATGCATTTTCTGCAGGTCTAAGTCAGCTGGAAAAAAAAAAATTGGGATAATTCTGGTTCTCCACACAGCTGATGGTAGAAAACTTCCCTACTTTTCCATCTCGATAGCTGCTTTTGCTCAAGAATAGTTTTTCCACTGTCATGCTCCTATCTTGATAACTGAACTAAAACCATGCTAGGCTGATGAATGCTTCCACTTCTAGGAGTACATTCATGTTTCCCAAAAAGGAGGTGAGAAACAATGAACCAGAACACGTTAAATTGGACTGACATTCCATTTGGGTTTAGAAATCCCCGGTAGCAGAAGCAAGGAAGCAAGGTATTCCAACAGTTAATTAACCTCACTCAAAAATGTGCAGCTTGTTTCCAGCCAAAATTTTTCTACTGTACCTTCTGGCTACTGCAGCTCATTATTCCATTCCCAGCTAGACAAAAAGCCCTCTATTATTAGACTTCCACTGCTCCTGTCAGCAGAGACAAACATCTACAACTTCCACTTTGATAAAAGCATTTTCCATTATACAGTGTGTTTTCCAGTCCCTTCACCATTTTCACGGCTCTTCTATAAGCCCTCTCCAATTTTCAGCATTCGATCCACTACTATGTTATCAATGCAAGTTTTTTGCTGGGAAAAAAACCTTCCTTTTATTCCAGCTACTCTTTCATATTCTCCCTCTTTCTGCCAATTTTAGAGTGCATGTGATGACCCTGAAAAACAAATTTGATTAGATAAAAGCTAACATGGTATAAAAGAGAGGGGAGAAAAATAAAAATCTAACAATGCTCTCTCCCTTCCCCCAGTAGGAATTTGCAGACAAGTATCACATAGATCCCACACTAGATAGCTGTAAGGAATCAAGTAAACAGGTTCCAGAACATAAAACATCCTCTCTATCTCTCTAGTTTCATGGCAAAGATTGTGAGCCAAGCCCCAGAACATTAATGAAAAAGCAATAAATTAGTTATTTTTTACCATCTCACTGTATTTGACAGCTTAGGAGACTCCATGTACTTTTCATGCTCCAAAAATAGGATCCTGCAGCAATTTGTCCATGCTAATCTAATGTTGAAGGAGAGCTGGGAAGGGCACTGTATGCCTAATGATGCCTCCAAGATGATTTAAAGAGGAGGAAAACAAAATAGATGAAGGACTACACCCTTCTTAAAAATAGAGCGGAGGTAGCAGGGAGATGAGATTAACAGTCTCAGAATTCAGGCATGGTCAAAACTCAAGATGTCTGGCCAGACAAATCATATTCAAATCTTGAAAAAGTTCAGGTCTCAAGGATTAAGCAGAGATGAGTCAGAAAAAGAAAACTTAAAATTACTTAGCTGGAGTTACAGTAGCAAGAGAAAAAACCAAGCAATTAAATAACAAAATTCCAAAGGAAAAAGCTGAAGTACTCTTTAAAATTCAGCAATCACCATGCATAAACACGGCTCTTAATGCTTTACACTATGCAAAAATACAAGCTGCTACTTGGCTTATTTCCTGCAAATAAATCTCTGGGTTATATATTGCTTTACAACCTGGCCATGAGGAAGCCTCACAAACTCATCACAGGCCATCAGCTCAGCAACCAGACATAATTTACAGTGTACATACTTCTCCTCTGATTATGATAGGAATAACCCAGCACCAAAAGGCTTTTATCACCAGCAAAAAAACTTCAGCTAAAGCACACCATAACAGCTGTCACCTGCCAGAGACTCTGACACAGTGACCTGTCCAAACTGTAAGATGTCTTGCAGGTGCCACCAACACAGCACATCGGCAGGAAGCAGAGAAAAACCTGGATAACCCATACAACATTGCAGTAGGTTAACATCTCCTTGAAAACTATTTCAACATAGTGGACAGAGTGTCTTCCTGCACCCAGATTTGCGCAGAAATAAGTCTTTTCAACCTCTGTGCAGTTGTTAAAGGGACCTAAGCCAGTCTGTCACCGTGTATCACTAAGGGGAGAGAAACAAACAACAAAGAATCCCCCACAACTTGTCATAGTATCTGTAAGACCTATGTAAATACAGAATCTGATCAGTTCTAATAATTCAGGTTTACTCTCATTAATCCTTTCCTTCTACTTTAGGTCAGCTATAATCCAAAGTTCAGTTATTCTGGATAGATGGGTTTATTTCAATCCTTTTATACTAACTCACTGGCTCCTAAATTCTGGTCAAAAAGCTTCATTGCTGTCACTATCATTCACTCTTTCTTCACAGCAGTTTCAACTCATGGTCTTCCTCTTCCCTGACCTCCTCTCCCTTCCTGCCAACAGCCCCCCCTACATCAGTAAGCCTGTATGGCTCTACCCTCAGCACCACGATACTATTTCTTGCACAGCACAGGAAACCAGTGTTAGCCATGCCCACAGCCAGCAAGGCAACTGGGAACCTGTGCCAAAGGGCACTAACACACAAACTGGGATCAGGACAGAAAGAGATCCACCAAACGTCTGCCATCTGTTTCTCTGTACCCAGCAGATCCTGATCCAAGTTCCTTAAACTTTGTGTCCTTGCAGGTGGTTTCCTTCCTTTCCTGCCTTGGCAAAGCTTCCAGCAACCCAGGGCCAGGAAATATTTTAGATGTCAAAACTGCAGACTGGCAAACATTTTACATTCACAAATAAATCTCAACCAACAAGTTTAAGGTGAACTGCTCGCAAAAATATTCAGTTAACACTCACTACCTCAGCAGGTCAACAGACTTTGGGACTGAACTGTACTCTGCTGCCTAGCAGTTACAGGAGCAGGTATCACTGCAAGTATTGCAGTGGTTGGCTGAGAAGAGACCAAGCAGGCAAAACAGCAGGTGCTCGGGGAGATCAGGCTCCTGCACAGCTACACACATCATCTTCAGAGAAACACGTATTCTGAGGAGCCTCAACAGGTCCTTCTCCAAAATCTCTTTGCAAACTGCTCCAGCATCGGTTATGATTGAAATGTATCTAATCAAATATGTATACCAGCAGCCAGATATCTTAGAACACTAAAATAAGTATCTTCCATTTCCAGAAAATTGTCTCAGGTTATGCCCAGTGCTCTATGCAGAGAGCGCCTTCCTGAGGGGAGGATCTGTTCTACTTCCCTCCTTTGGGCCACAACATCTCTGAACTTCACAAGTGTGTGATCTGCTGAGCGACTCAGCGGTCCCCATGCTGAGGGGGACATTTAGCAGGGAGCAGGAGCCATGCCCATAAGCAGGTAGTCACTGGGAGCTGTGGAAATCCAATGAGCTACTCTTCATCTACATCCCTCATTACTGGAAAAAGCTTCCAAGGAAGCCAAACTGACCAAGGCAGCAGTGTTTTGTTATTCTTCCCAAAAGACAAATTACAAGGGACACAAAAACTCAGCAACATGATATCAAGGCATAAACTTCCAAAGAGAGCCAGAGAGTAGAACAATCACTGTCCTCAATGTTGTATTCTCCACATGCACTCATATATGCATGCATGTAACATATGCCATCCACTGCCTCAGCCATTAATCACAAAGCTTAACATCAGGGCATGCAGTGTTGGCCAGTTCATGGGAACACAGAAGCTCAAGGTTTTGTGTTTGCCTGTCTCACAATGACATTTGTATAGCCTAACTACTCAAAATTGGTCTGTTCTAGTCAATTTGGTGAAGTGACATCATACATACATTTCCTGTATTATGACAAACAAAAGCTTCTGAGGTCTATTCAGTACTCAGAACAGATTAATTTTTAACCAGTGGAAATTTTGAAAATCATTTTCTACCGCCAGCAGAGAACATGCAGTCTCTCACCAGTGAGACTGTCCACTCTCAGTGGAAACTACAGAGGCTTAAACTTGAAACTTGATGTAAATAGTGAAATACTGTCTTCTATTTCTTCTGGTCAAAGTGAATTCAAATAGTTCCAAGACATGTGAAACTTCATTTTCTTAAAAGTCAGTGAAATAACACCTATTTTGAAACCAACCATCACAGCTTCCAGCAGTTTCACAGAACTGCTAGAAGACTGCTCTGTCAACTTGAGGAATTAGTAACCAATTCTGAACACAGAACTTCGTGTCTTCAGTAAGGTTGTACGACTTGTCGCCTGCATGTGAAAAGCCTGAAAGGTGAGCAGCATAACCATGGGTGCAAGTGGTTACCCAAGGAACACTTAGACATCAACACAGAAGGTGCACACAGACTCATTAGCCACAAAGCACAGACAAGCCAGCAGATGAAACTAAAAATCACTCTCCTAGCATAAGCTGAGCGCAGCTTCAAGGTCTTACCCCTGCTAGGCATCAACAGGCGCTTCTTCATGTTGCCTGATAGAGCACAAGTGAACAGAAAAGAGAAAAACATCACATCAGCAACCTGAACAGCAGCAGTTTTAAAAGTTCTTAATGTTAAAATACAATCAGATATCAAATGTTTGCAATTATACTTCAGATAAGCTACATATAAAGTTAAAATTAAAGGTAAAAACGAGAAAAACTCTCTAGCTCTCCCTCCCTGTTCAGAGTCACTTGCTCCAAAGCAGAAGAAAGTTTATTCCACAGCAGATCTGGCTCCTCTGTCTCCCTCAGCTAAGCAGCAGCCTGCCTTTATTGTGGCCATGCAGCCCTCAGTAGCTTTGCTGAAAGCCAGGTGACCCACACATTAGAAAACCACCTGGGAACTGCACAGCTACTACCTACAGGTTAAAAAGGTGTAAACCTCAAAAGGAAACATCACTGGAAAAAGCTATTAAGCTGTTCTTCATACTACTAATTTAAAAACTGAAGTTTCTCCTTCACTATCCCATTTGCAAGATTGGCCAAGCCAGGCAGAGTTCCACTAACGCGGTGACTTTCTGTGCATGCACCTCCCAGGCAGTCCACATCATGTGTCTCACCCAGGAGAACTGGGACAGGTGACTTGTACAAAAGGAAAAAATAACCTCCCTCAAGAATAAGAAACTTGGAATTTATATAAAGCACTATGGATTTACATAATCTCTTTGTATACCGAAAGGACAGAAGAAAAAGCCTATAGAGATAACACAGATATTGTGGAAAAACATTTACCATCCATTCCATTGTGTTGTTCGTAACTTCTTTTTCCCAGGATAGTTGGGGACCCATTATTAATGACAGGCGTAAACTTAGCAGGAGTCAGATTGTTGAGAGAACTGGACAAGCTCTTTGCAGGATCTGGTTTCGGAGGACATGGATGAGACTCTGTTGGAAAAAAACAAAGTGGTATTTTTTTATTAGCAAAGACACTGGAATTATAAATCTGGAAACAACTTGCAAATTTTCAAGGTGATGAAGTATACCTCCCCTTATATACAAATGATCTCAGTCAATAATTCTGAGTTGAGATTGCTACTGATACAAAGCATATCCATGTATTAAGGAATTCACCGCTACTGAAGATATTAAAATCTTAAAATATCTAAAATAAAATTTGATAACAAAAGCATTTCATATCTATTTCTGTAACACTGTTCTCCAACAATTTGGGATGATTTTGGGGGTGCAATATGCTAAAAGCCAGCTTTGGATAGTCATGAAACACCCCTAAACACTGTGGAAATTACAACTTTGCCAGTTTTGCAAGGTTTATAGAAAATAAAATTTCCTAACTAGCCAAACAAGTGAGGATTCAAAGACTCACAGGTCTAAATTTAAGCTTTGGGTCAAGGCAGAGATGAAGCACACACTCTTCAACTGAAAAGATTTTTTTTAAAAAAGTCACAAGCAACAGTAATTAGGAGCTTAAAAGTCACAAGCAACAGTAATTAGGAGCTTAAACTGAGTTTTTCTCTTGCAGGCTCAACAGCAGAGTAACATATAACTTCAAGTCCACTAAACAAAACATCTCCAAAAATACATTCTTGCCAGTCTGCCAGCTTCCCTCCATTTCTATCATTCACTAATCCAATGGAGACCCTGATACAGTGCAATGAAAACTCAGAATCTACCGCTACATTCTATATAACTATTAAAAGAAGGATTTTATCCAACAGCAAACTTCTCCCTTTATTGGCTTTCTTTTGCTGCAATGTTAAGTATCCAAAGGTTTCTCTGTGTGTATCCCATTAGTTTACAGTAGAAGTACTACACTCAACAGAGAAGCAGTAAATATTTAATACACCCTCAGCCTTACAATATCACATCAGCAAAAATGTTCAAAGAAACCTAAAATCAGCTCCAGTGTTGCTTATAAAGTAATCAGTTTCCTTGCTAAGCTAGAAGCTTTCAAAGAGCCCCTGTCCAAGCAGGCTTTCTGCGGTTAGACTCGCATTTGGCTGCTGGAACAACCTGGGATGTGTCTTCAGGGTATCACCAGGAACACCAGGGAAAACAACTGTGCATTCATCTGGAGTCAACACTGGCATGTCACGTAGCATCACTCTAGATGCTCCCATGGAATGGAAGTACTCAGTACTCCCCCACAGATCAGCTGATGAGGTTCAAGTCCTTCACAAAACGGTAATAAAAAATAATAATTAAAAAAAATCCAAAAAAAGAAGAGGAGAGTAAAGAATGGAAGTATAGTTTCCTTGTCTAGTTCCAGCACAAAACAGCCAGCAACTGAGTCACAAGCTGCGGGACACGGCGCTGTTCTAAATCCAAGAGGATTCTTGGAGGACCCAACTGTATGAACTACCTCCGGACAGCCCAAAAAGTGGACAACCAAACGTTCCCAAAATACCAGGTTTGTGTCTCTGTTAGCAGATGGTAACTCATCCTCACATACAACAGAAGCCACAGCAAACACACCCCTCCCTTCACTTTGAAAAGTTCCTGATACAGCTCAGTGAGTTCCGAGTGCACTGTTGAGCCACTAGGTATGACAGATTAAGCAGGAAAAAGAAAAAGGACAAGTTACTAGAAAGGTGTCCATGTTTTGTTTTGTTTGTGGGGGAGTTTTGCTGTTGTTTGTTGGGTTTTTTTCATCCAGAAGGAGTATCTAAATCTAGAACCAAGTGGAAGAACCAGATGGTTGGCAGAATTGCCAGAAGGGTGTTTTCTATGGCTGGGGGCTTTTGCATTTGGTGGTGTTTGGTTTTTTTAATACCTAAATACCGGAGTACTGCTTCTAAAGGCTTTCGAACCACCTGCTTTAATAGCAATGGGTTTTCTGATGCCTCAGGTAAACGTGCTGTGCCTGTAAAACACAGAAAAATAATTAGAGGGTGAAGACATTTAGATATTAGAGCAAAACCAAATGAATAACTCCAGTGTCCTGAAAAAGCTTTCCCATTAAAATAAATTTTACAGGTGGTAAGCATGTCTTGGCAGCAGGACACAAATGCAGAAGAACATGAATATATTGAAACAAAAAACTCATGAATTTTCAAAGTTATTTGCCTAGCCTACAATCACTTAGAAGGCTCTGCAAGTATAGCCAGATTTTGTGAAACCACTACCTACATGCAAGAGAGCATCTCAACAAGCTGGAACTCAAACTTTACAGGAAAGGAGTCTCAAAGGGCTCCTTTGCAAGAAGTCCCAGCTGCAGCACCACTCACATTCTGCTTTGATTGCTGCACTGTTAATAGGCAGATAGGGATGTCTCGCAGCATGCCAAGGGCGCAAGATATCTCGACATAAACGTCTGGCAATTCTTGTCAGTTTTGTTGTATGGAGATAGAAAGCCTGTCTTGTCTTCATAGCAAACTTGGGACTCCCACTGTTTCGTACTGGCACACCATGAGGACTCTATAAAGAGAAAGAAAAATAAAAGTGGTTTCTAAACAAAATAATTAGAAAGTATGATTTTAAAGAAGAGAAAGAATATATTATAAAGTCACTTTCAACTACTGATTCTCAGACAAGAGAACAAAAGTGGTATCACAGATGAAAATATGTTCAGCCCAGTTATTTCTCATTTCCCAACTCTTATCCAAAATATCTCAAAGGATAACATGAAGGTAAACCTCTTCTCTTCACAGGGAAGTTTTATTTCTGTGCTGTCCCGAATCTTAAGGCAGGGATCCAAAAGCCAGACCTGAAGAAGTTACCTGGTGTTATCACATGATGCAGTGTTTATAGAGTCAACAGAAAGACTCTCCAACTTTGGGTGCTTAGGGTTGCTCTGGATACACAATGCAAACTCCTTATAACAAGCTTTCGTAAGGAGAAGAAAAGCAAGAAGAGCTGCATGATGAAAATATACACCAAACTCACTTCCCAAAGCAAACAGACTGCATGAAGGAATGGTTTTGGCTCAAACTTACAGGAATGTGTTTTAATTCTTACTCTGAACTCAACGAATGCACTCACAGATGTCAAATATTCACAGCATGTAATAAAGAATACTACTGGAAGAGAGTGACTACAGAGAGCCTAAGCAGCATCTCCTTCATGAAATGCAATTAAGTCAACCAACAAAATAACACAAGCAGTATCTGATTATCTCAAACCCAACCACAGCTGAAAACCAGGAAGAAAATTCAGTTTGGGGAGAACAAGGCTTTCCCCTCTCTGACTATTTACATACTTTTTAATTAACAAACAAGAAGCATAACACTGATAAAACCTGGCAGTTATCTCAGCAATTAGGTGAGGCCTGAAAAGGACAGAGGTTAAACAAAAGCAATAGAAATGGAATGATAGCCAAGAATAGGAGAAAGGAAAGAAATTAACCTAAAACCAAAGTTCAGAGTGTGCTATCCTCCTGTCTGTGTGATGCAGTTACTTCTTCCAATAAGCTCCATGTCTGCTGCTTCCAGATTAAATGATTAAATTCAGAAAAAAAAAAATCAGAGAATTTCGGGTTTCAAATAAAAGAGGAAAAATTAAAACAGAAGCAGATCATGCAATGCTTACTCAAACCTATCCAAAAAGCAGGCTTATTGGGAAAAAAACTGAACTAAGTAGAAAAACAAGATAAGGGATCTCTAAAAAACCACTGGCTATTTGAAGTATCTAATTTTGAATATGCCTTGAGAAAGCAAACAGGTTTCAGGAAATAATTAATTCCTTTTTAGGAGGAAAAAAAAAAAAGCTGTCCTCTTCCCCCTACAGCAAAAAGCATAGAAACCAAATAGCAGAAACACTGGCTGGCATTTCAGTTTTTCCCATCTCCATTAAGTCATCCCTTGCATTTGACGGCTAGTTTGCTAAACAAATGATGTGTGCATTTGTGTTTTCTCCCCTCGGGGCAGTACTTGGCAACAAATTACTTCTAGCTGAAATTAATGCCAACTTCTGCAAGACATGAAATACTAAACCCAAGATCAACAATGGAGGCTGAAGGCATTCTTTTGGCTGCTAAATATTTAAGAACAGTGAACAGCAAGTTAGGTATCATGACACTCAGCTTTCCAGGCGAGAGCACCACTCTGCTTTGTGAGTACCTACCAAATTATTGCGGTTTGGTCCTGGTCTCTCCCCATCTAACCGTGTTGGCATTTTCAAGCCACCATATTTCTTCCAGTAGGTCCAACAGGATGCACAGAGGCGACACTGCATGTTAGGGGGACCCCAAGAATACCACTGGTAAGACTGGGTGGCTAGAGATAACAAAGGTGGAAATTATATACATCCTTACACAGGATCACTTTTCAGAGCTTATTCTCTTTAGAACCATCACAAAAGAAAACCCACACACAGAGCAAACCTCAAACAGACCTTAAAAGAACTGATGATGACTTCACTGTCATCACCACTGTTAAATATAGTTGTGATTTCAACAGAATTCATTACATTAATTAATCTAAACCCCTTTTAAAACACGAACAGAAAAAAATCCCCAAAAACTATTAGGATGGAAAAATTTCTTGCCAATGAAACTGAAGGTTCTCATTTTGGAGGACTAGTAGACAACAACATCTGCATAGCATGGGAGAGAGGAAAGATTGTCTTCAGGAACTCCCCATACACTAAATTTTACAACTGAAGTTCAGAATCTGTGACTTGACTTGTCATACAGTCCTACATTCCAACATCTCTAAAGGCTCCCCATAAAGGAACACAATCATTAGAACTTTGTATATTAATGCCAGGAAGCAGACCAAATACAGGGGTATTTAATAAATCTACTAAAAAATTACCAAAAAATTTTCAAATTCACATCTTGGTAATGTAAGTATTCACTCAATACTTACCCACAACTATGCAGAACATTACTAACTCCCTCTTTAGTACTTTATAATTCTATTTACAAATGTAACACTAGTAAGTAAAAAAACAACCAACCAACCAAAAACAGCACCCTGAAAAACCCAACAAAACCAGACTTGCTTAAATGCTGCTGTATTCAGTTCTGTCCCTTGCAAAGTCTTTTCTCCCACCCCTACCACAACACAGCTTTTACTTTAAGGTTTCCAACAGCACTCGCTCTGCACCCACAGCTGCCATGCTGGCACTGCACTTACTGTAACAGCTCTCACAGGCCCGTCCTGCTCCCGTGTTCTGTGCCTGGACTCCGGTACCATTTACCACTCCTGGTTTGACATTATTTACATTGATCTGGTTGGGGTTTGGCTTGTTACTTAAAACACAAAGGAAAAAGAATGACAAGCGTTAATTGAAGCATGCTATTTCTTACTTGACTTCCGAAAGTGTGGCCCAAAATGTTTTAAGACTTAAATTTCATTCAACACACAACTTCCAGAACCAGCAATCTGACTTCCATTAACACACTGTCTCCAATAATATTTAATAATGAAAATAATGATAGTTGGATGCCATTTACAACAGTTCAAAGCCTTTTAAAAAACAATTAATCAGTGAGGCCAAGTAGGTATCTTATTCACTATCCCAGATATTCAAATCTGGGTGAAAAAGAGATCTTACCTAGAGGTGCCCCAGCATAAGGGATATTCTAATTAAAACCTCCAAAAAGAAGACTGGGGGCTGGAGCAGGAGAGGTAGGCGGAGAAAGGGTTACCTCTGATTTATTCATAGAAATATAACCATAAACTGCAGTCACAAATATTTCCATTAGTGCAAAGGTGTGCATCATATGGCCACAATTCCCACAAGTAAATGCAATACATTATAACATCTCAATCGCCTTAGCTCATCGCTATACACTCTTTAAAATGATGATTCAGGGAAAGAGGAAGAAAACCAACTACTGGCAGAAGCTGAGAATGGAAGGGCAAACCAAACCTTGGCAAAGAGAGCAGTATGGATTAGTACAGAATCTCTGCAGAGGAAGAGGTGTCTGAAGGCGAAAGTGAGGCATTCCAAAAATCCTTGCCATGGGTGGGAACAAGAATGACAGAGTATCAATATTGCAGGGACAGGACTTCTGAGGAATGGGGGAAGATGGAAGAAGTCACACGTGACATTTCAGACAAGGATACACAAGGAATTTATCAAACATGCAGCGATTCCCAGGTGCTGTTAGGAGTTCACACTGCAGAGGCTACAAAGAGCAGGCAGGCGTTGGAGCCAACTGCTGAACACAACCCAGACTGCAGTGCTGATTACATTTTCCACATTCTCCTACCTGAAGACAGAAGGGAGTGGGCATATTCCTTTTATTTCCAACTAATAAACCCATGACTTGGAATCCATTTATTCAAGCAGAAATATCTTTAAATAGCTTTCTGAAAAAACACTTTCTTACAAATCAGTTGCACAGTGACACAAGAGTCCCAGTGATTTCAGTGACCCAGAATACTTACTACGTTTCACCCTGGCTACTGCTGCAACAACAGCATTGTGGGAATACAGTCAAATTAATTTCTTTCTAATGGGGTATCAGTATTATGTTTCATGTTTTCAACACTGACCCCTGAAAACAAAGGAGTTCCTGAAGACAACTGTCCCTCCCAGCTCCAGAACAAACCCAAACGCTGCTGGAAAGCTGATGCTGTCCTGGAAGCCAGAAGGTCATCCTGATCAGGTCCTGAGATACAGAGCTCAGTGCAGTTCTATTTCTATAGAGACAAAATAGGACCTGCTGTGGATGAGTGACAGGAACCACACACATGTTGCATAAGGAGGCAAGAGAGTGTCCAGTCCAGGAATTTCTTCTGGTAGTGTTCTCACTGTAAAGCTCAGGGCCTTTCTGCAGCAGAGAAAGCTCAGGAGGCCAAGTGGCACAGGAACACTGTAAGTAGTTTGTTCCATTGAGCACCATATACAGAGCCCAAAAGCGGCACAAGAGGGAAAAAAAGGCATTCAGACTAATTAACAAGCTTGATTAGGTTTTCATCTTCTTTTGCTTATTAATTCACCCAGCTCTTACGCAGATTCAAGTGTTTCAGAGTGCTTATCAGAATGGCACGAAGTTCTGACACCACAGATGGCAGGAGATCTGCAGGCACGTTTAACAAAGGGGCAGCTGAAAGAGGGTACATTCACATTACTTTGCTCTGGGACGTCACTATAGTAACCTGCTGCAGAAGAACTTTTGCCAATGATTCACCAGCAAACTCCATGTGCAAACATTACCAAGACGCTGCAAAACAAACAGCCCTCACAGACGAACACTTACAGGTGGCGTTGCTCCACAGAGCAGTAGACTGAAGTAAAGAAAATTTAAGGCCTTGTGGTTTAACATTAGGCACGTTGCTTCCCTTTATACCTCGGATTTATCCTCCAAAGAGGAAGTAGGAGAGTCTGAAATCCATCAGTAAAGCCCAACAAAGCACATTCGAAGAACGGAGATCAGAAAGGAGGGTGATGGCCTGACTCCACTGTCCTCTCCGCAACCATTCTCAAGCTTGTATTTAGGCACAAGTGGAAGGGATGCCCAGGTGAAAGCTGATCACCAAACCACAGTGATCAGCAGGACTAACATTCTGTACTTGTGTCACACTTCAGGAGCTTGAAACACTGCAACTAATGAAGCTGCAAGAAGCAGCAGAAAGCGTGCTGCTCCAAAGCTAAGGTCAGGTTTCAGAGTAACAATAAAATTCAGGCAGATAATGTTTTCATCATACGAGAAGCAAAAAGCTTGTAATTGTTGACGATATGTTAATTAAACTTGTTCGATATCACTAAAGCCTGCTACAGCTATTAAGAGAATCGGATGATTAACTGGATGAATCATTAAGCAATTAATGAAGCTGAAGTGAAAGATGCAAATAAGGTAGTGAGAATACTGACAGTGTGGCAAACTACCATTTCTAGTTCCTGGAATGGAAGTCTCTTAAATGGGTTTCAGTTGTGAAGGAGCAGTGAGTTGTGCTAGAACAGGGACCATGAAGTGCAGATTTCTGGGCTGTATTCTGCCAAAGATTGGTCTCAAATGAAGAGATTAAGGCAATAAAGCACATGGAGAAAGCAAGCCCTGGAAGACTGTCAACATGGACTGGAGCGCCTGCCCAAAAAAACCCCAACCTGAAGATAATCCCGATCCCCACAGGAGACTGAAATCCCTTCACTAGATGACTGGCTAGCATTTGACCCACAGCATGGTGATAAAATTTTTGTTGTTAGAAATAATTATAAACTTAGTACCACCCAGTGAACATTTCCTGTTATTGAAGGAGTCGTGCATGTTAAATGCAACAGAACAATTAAAAAAATAAAGCCTCGGTAATAAAAACCATTTTAAATCCTTTGTAAGGCACATTTATGCCATTTACCTCTGTGCATCTAATGCAAATGCCTAGATTCCTCATCCAGGAAACAGAGAGGTGAGCTCTTCTCACAACTCTCCAGGCTCCTGTAAATACCCACTTCTAAGAACAGGTCTAATGACCGCTATAAACAAAGCTTTTTGAAAAGTAGGTGTCCCCAGCAAAATGCTGGAGATCACCATTTTAACTAGCACAGCTCAGAAGAAAGAGCAGTGTTACGCTTTTAAGTTTTCCATGCTGCAATAGATCTCTGCACAATGAAACGGGGAAGGAAAAAAGTCTTGCTCCTTGAGTAGGGGACAACCAAGAAACAGACAAAAGATGATCTTCTCTGACCTATTCCTCCAGTTTCCCTGTTGGCTTCACCAAAGGGACTCAGCAGGGAGAACAGTATTTCCCTGCTTCACAAGTCTTTGAGAGGCAGCATTTGCAGCTTGTCAAACTCCTTTGAGAGTCTCAGATAAAAAACTGTAAATAGAACATACATTTACAGATGTACAGTTGAAATTTACATATTACATCAATAAGTTTTGGAGACTGGAGATTGTATGGAGCAGTTCATTCTTCCCTTTCTGTTCTTACCCCTTCTGAAAATACTTAGATCAAAATTAAAGAGAGAAAAGCCACACAAAATTTGACATCTCAGTGTTCATGACTTCAAATGTCCTAATCCCAAAAAGCACCAGCTACACAACCAGACCATTATCCAAAACAAGGAAGTAACTGGTACACAGGATGCCTGTAAGATTAGTAAAACCAAAATATGACTTCCACAACAGCCTAAAGAGTATGTTTGGGTACACACCAGAAGCAGAAACAGACTGAATGAAGAAAGGTCTCCAAGCCCCTTCATATTCGAGGGTGGGAGGATGAGGCATGTGAGAAGGTGGAATATCTTTGTGCATTCAGGCTTCTGCTGCTGCTTTAACACCATTCCCACTGAAAGAGACAGTGCTACAAAAAACAACTAAATTTTTTTCAGTAATTCCTGATTGCAGAATTTAACTGATTTTATACTTTTTTCTTTCACCAGGAAAGCACATTAGTGCTTTACAACTAAAGGGCTGCATTACAAAGCCATATATACATTCAGTTCAGTCACTTTAACTACAAATGTCTGTTCCAAAACCAGGATTATTCTTGGAAGAGGCACATAAATGGTTGCCCAATCTAGGATAGAAGCGTTTTTTTTAAGATGTTGGTTTAGGACTTTATAACCTCACATCAATTACCTGTATGACTCTCCACGCTCAGTTACCTGCATTAATAAACTTGGGGCACAGTCTCAAGTTAAAAAATACCAACTCTAATGCTTCACACAGAGCTGTTATTTTTCACTGTGTAACATGTATGTGACCTTCGAAGGCAGCTTCCATTCTTTTTCTTATTATTTTCCTCCTCTCTCCTAGATTTTCTTATTAACATCACAAGAAGACAGTCAGAGACAAAAAAAGATAGAATTATTTGAGTCTGATATCCTTTGGGGTCTTCTCCCTGCCAGCAATTTTACACCAGTTGCTGTTGGAATGGGTTTCAGTCAATCAGCTGATACGCTTCTGCATAGGTCTTGTGACAGCCTACATCGAGTAATTTATTTCCAAGGTGACAACTGGATCATTATGGTTCAAGCCTTGAAACAGGAATGGGCTCAGCAACACGATAAGGACAAATCAATAACATTGATATTTAGATCCCTACACTGTGTATTGCTATTACAAGCCAAGAATACAAACTTCTTCTAAGTATGCATACACTACCTATGTGCCAGACCTTGTATGGAAACTTGAGTAGAAATAATCCAAAAATCTTAGAAATACTTCATTGTTGTCACACTCGGAGGTATTAATAGCAAAAAATCAGCAGAAGCATTCATGTAGGATTAAATAAGTCACACAACTGTTACTTTTCCTGATGCACATGAAAGGATAATGAAGGAGGAGGAAAACTTGACGCCCATTTTATCAATTAAACAATATGTACGTTAAGGTGTAACAAAAATCAACTGTGACTGGAAATCAGAACCAGAGACAAAAAGAGCAACCACGTGGGTAGAGACAGAAATCTTTTCCTGAAGCAGGGAGGTAAACTGTGGATTTGATTTTATTCTCTAGATAGGAACAAGAATTACCTTGCTGAGGTATGGTGCTGAGGGATAAGATACCACTCCAGCCAGCCATTATCAAATGAGCACCCCAACCTTTCAAACACAAAGCACTACCTACACACATTATAATCCAAGGGCAACAGCAGGTCTACCAGGCTCTCTTGTCTGCAATATCCTTTTGCATCTGCAGTCTAAATTACATTGCCTTTTGCTTTACAAGCTTATCACATTGTGAATTCATGTTTAATTTGATGTCCAGTGGTCCCCCTGCAGAGTAACACCATCCACAAAAAGCAATACTGTTGAAAAATTGCATGACAAGAAATCTATCTGGCTACACTCTGAATATTACACTTCATTTTTAGAAAATTCACCTGAGACATATTGACATATTTCAAAGCAAAAAAGAAAGCCTCTATTTTCAGAAGAAATAAGGGACTGTCTTGCAAGTTAAATATATAAAAATTAGTTTTGTCTAAAGTAACAGAACAGATGGTAGATGTTCATAAATATTTAAAAGGAGCGAGCATAAAAGAGTAAAGGAGTTATTGGGGATAATACACAGGGGAACATATCTGGGAGTGAAAGTTGAAAAGAGAAAGGACAGGGTAGACTAAAAGTTCTGCATTATAACAACTGCTGACTTGGCTATGAAGAAGAAATGCAATAGAAAACACATTTTACTAGGATTTTTGTTTTTAAATGCATATACACATACATATTTAATGACATTCTTAATATATACTATATATAATATATATTTTAATATATTGTTTTTTATAGAGAGATATATAAACTGGTGTATAAAAAAATCACATTCGAGAACAACCATGCATTGGTGATCCACTGCTGACAAGAATTAAGAAAAACAGACACATTATTGAGCAGTTAATTAGCTACTCTTTTGTCCATGACTCTGAACTTGCCAGCAAGTCAACTCCTAGTCCATATAAAAACAGAAATTGGAAGTTAAGTAACAGTCGCTTCAGGATGGGAACGTTATACAGGATGAAGGAAACGAGCAACATGACAGCACAACACCCTAACCAGGAAAGCCCCACAGGGCAAGTCCTCTGCTGCCCATGGAGGAAATATCCTGTGTGCCACCAGTGGAAGGTCAGCACGTGGGACCAGCTTCGACACTCACAGGCAGCAGTGCAAGCACACAGGGAGGAGCTGCTTTGTTCTGGCCAGCTCTGAATTACCAGGATTATTGTGTTTTCTTCCACAGGGCACCGAGTTTGTCAGTATCAGAGTGATTAGCATTAACTCGGCAAAACGAAAAATGAATTCAAGCATCAGCTGAAGGTTTGTTTTTACTGGTAATCTAATTTAATAGTTCTCTGACATGTTTGTTCAACTATGTCTCTCGTTATGTAAATAAAGCAAATACATAACACTGGCAGGCCACAGAAACTGCAACACCAGTCCCTCTATAATTAAATGGGAAACAAAACAATACAAAATGATACTTACTAGTTGGGTATATACACTTGTTTTAGCTTGCTTTCTGCTTCTGCTGCTTTCAATCGTTTCTTTAAATAGAAAGAAAAGAAAAATGTTAGAATAGAAAGAAAATAAGAGCTAGTTTAGCTGAGAGTCAAGTAATACACAAATAAAAACTTCAGCAGTTCTTGCAACGTTTACCTTTTACTGAGCAGCTACCACTAGACCTTTTTCCAACAAGAAAATATCCACTAAAGGCAATTGTGGGCATCAAATAACTATGTACACAACCTTTCAAAAAAGTCAAAGTGACGCCAAGCTACTATTCATTAATAAGGACAAACTTTTCACTCCCATTCACTTCAATACAAATTTCTGCATTGTTCTCCCTACCACTCCTTTTTAAAATTTTTTATTTCCCCTGCAGAGGAAGATCTGACACATCAGTCACTGTTGGCTCTCCATGAAAACATTCACCAGTTGGACAGTAACAGGTACAGCAATGCACCCTCTCCATCACAGTTCCTGAACAGCTGCACCAATTCAAAGAGTTTCAAGGAAGACTTTTGTGTTGATACCCCTGAACTTCTGAAGGCTGAGTGACACAGAAGACTTTATTTAAACGTTAAGAAGGCCAGGAGCTCCTTTTAGAATTCAAAACTTCACTATTTAAAAAGTAAGAGAGACACTCTGAGGTTCAAGTCTTCCCTTTATTACACTCGCAAAACAAATTTAGGATGAGCCTCTGGAGGTCACTGGTCCAACCCCCTGTTCAAAGCTGGTAACAGTGGTCTGCATAAAGCCACAACAATATTTTCCAGACAAACAAGCAGCATTGTGATATTCCAGACAAACAGGTTAGCTTAGCATTTGCTATGCAGCAGCCTCAAGGCACAGTCTAGGAAAATAGTTGTAAAGCTGAAGTCAGTATCTTCACAGAAGCAAGAAGCACCAGAAAATGTAATAAAATTGAAGAGTGTGTCACTGAGGAACTGGACAAAGATAAAAATTCTTTTCACAGGGACACCATGGGCACACAGAAATAATGAAGTAAATGTTTCCAGTAAGCATAAAGCTTTGATCAGGACAATTTTGAACAACAGTTTTCCATTTGACAGTCCAACAGCTCCTCACCAAAGCTCTCTAGGCTCCTAAAGAATTCCCCTCTTCCCTTTTCCTGCAAATAATAGTCAACCTGTCTTAGAAATCAAAGAATTAAGCTCTCAAACAGAGAAAACAGAACTTCTGAAAGTTTTCCTGGGACTATGGGTACACTTTTAGAGAGCTGCAGTCTCTCTGGCTGACCCCTTTCTGCTGGTGTAGGCCACTTTCTGAGATTGCCTCTGTTAAACCTCACCAAGGACAGGAACAGCTGCCTGAAAACTGGCCTCAAGAAAACCCTAATGAAGACTCTGTGGAGACAGTCCTTATCAATCCTACAGACTTGAAGGAACCAATAATAAACATTTTGCTGGCAATCAGTGATGCAAGGAAAGAGTTCTCCCCATACTACAAATGACAAATTCAAGCTGAACATTTTCAAGCCACCCTACCTGAATATTTTTGTATAAGAAACAAAAGCACCCAGTGAGGAGCTTAAAAAAGTGCTGTGTTAATGGTTCTCCAAAAAGCATCAGAAATCAGCACATGAACAGCCACAGAGCTCACAGTCTCCTCAGGAAATACATGGAAATCCAACATCAGATACTGATTAACAGCTTGAAATACTGCCTGATGAACAGTGTAAGAAACCAATTTCCTTGAGACCTCAGCAAGAAATTCAGAAAACTTACACTGGTAGAGAACTGTTGGATTTTTAAACTTCTAGATTGTGAGAGGAAAAAGCTGCGGTTTTCTTGACATCTCCCAAGGGGACTAAGCAGCATTATTATGTTATGACAGTTTTGGAAATGTACAAATGCAAGAGTTTCATCCAAGCATGCAGCATTATCAGCAGCTGAAATGTTCTACTGTCCACAAGGTAAAGTCATTTGCCTTGGGGACATGGTTAATTTAGGGTATTAAGCAGCATTTTAGTAAGCAGGTGAGGAATGTTAACCTCATACCACAGACCTCCTTTGTGTCTGATGACCCTGGTGTGAGCTCCGAGCTAACAACTTCCATAAGTCACCTGGACCTCGCACCACCCTCCTCTCCCGCAGCTGCCTGGGGATCAGCACAGTGCACAACAAGCAGCATACACCCTTATTACAAATAGCATACAAGGAAAATTGAAGGTTTCCAGAAGGCACCACAATGTACTGGATAAGAAGAGGTTTTGCACTAAGTACCTGCGGCTGTGGGCAATCAATAGACCAGATACGATGAGTTTCCCATTTCCTGACAGTGCCCGATCCCAGAATGTACAAAAGAAAGGGGCCCGAGATGTAGTCATGCACAATTTCAGAATAATCCCTTCCCTGAGAGAGTGCTTTGCTAGGTCCTTTGCCAGTTATTAATTGATCTGTGCCTGAAGCATATTTACACTATAAATTCTTAATGCTGTCTGATGTAGTTATGAATGTCCTCACCCACAGGAAAAACCCTAAACATTTGTAACTTTTTCTAGTAGTTTGGCCTAAAATAAATCTTTTCTCTTTCAGTTATTTATATACACACATCTTAAGAGGATATACTTATTTACCTCATCATATTTTCCCCATCTATAAAAGGAAAATATTACCAACTTGTCTATCCCCCAGGGACCAAGGGATTAAAGTACTAAGCACTGTACATTCAAGTTGGTGCAAACATCTGTCCTTTATATATCCTCTCCCTCGATTTGGTATCTTTCATTCTATCCACTGGGCTTGAAAGAGTTTTATAATACATGACGTATGAGAGCAAATGTTTGTGGTCATTTTCTAAAGAGTGAAGCATTTATAAAGAGGAAATAACAGAAGAAAAACAAGAACATGGGGGATACTTTAACATTCACAATGCAAGAGTTGGGTTGGTAGACAGCACAGAGATGCCTCAAACATCCTCAAATATTAAGCATTTATTGTTTTTTGATAGGGAAGATAGATTGCATTTTCTGGATTTAAAGGAGAACTTTCACACTCTATTCTTTTTCAAACCTCTGAACATAAAAGTGCTGAATATACAAGGGTGGATGGGGAGATGGGACAGCAAAGGGAATTAAGTTTGTGATGCATTTGGGAGAAATGTTTGCAGCTGTTTGTGCTCCAGCGACACATCTCAGAACTCATGGGTGGTACCTACAGTCTCTGGCAGTTTTGGTAAGCAAGTGGCAGAGTTCAACATTACTGCAGTTTTAACAGGAGGTGTTTGGGGATAAACCGTCCCACGTATGTGGAAAAACACTTCATTGATGTTATGTCTACATTGCTACACACAGGACTTTATGAAGGCTGGTACATTAAGACATCACTCACAGCTCTCAGCTAGGTACAAAGCAGGCTTCATTCCCTTTAAATACAGATGTTTCCTATCTGCACCAAGACTGACCCAGAGCTCCCTACCTCTCCAAGTCAAATATAAAGGCACTTCCACTTCCTCCAGTATCTTCCCAACACTATACATACCTTAAAACCAATTTTCTCTGTCTATTCCCCCTACACTTTTCTAATGGCACTTGCACATACAAAATAGAACAGCAGAAATTCATAGTATTTGATCTTCCTCTTGAAATTACCTGCTGCTCAGGCACAAATAAAAATGCAAGAGGTAAAGTAAAGCCTTTCACTCTCAGAAAGGACTTCCCCTCATTATATGCAAAACAGTAGAAGCATTTACAAATCTTAAAAAAAAAAAAAAGTTCACAACTAGGTAAGAACTCAACCTCTACACTGAATGAAAATGTAGTCAAACATCACATAACTCTTACAGCTTTCAAATCACTGGGGGAAGCCACCAAACAGCACTTAGTTAGTCAATGCCATTCCAAACCTTTCTGAGTCAGAAATATATACTCTTGTGAACTGACACAGGAAATCTGTCCCAAGAAAAGAATGCATTCAAAGGAGACTGGGGATAGTGAATTTGGAATGCATCACTCTCATTTTCTTCAGGACAGCTCTTGGGATCACTTTGGACAGGCGTTCAGGAGCCTACATTAAACCACAAATTCTGTGTTGACATTGCAGTAGAATTACTCCTTCTAACAGTTCTGTTCTTGGAGTGTCAGTCTTTCCCTTGAAGTGACTGAACTCCTAATTACACTGGTAATCTTCAAAAGCACGGGACATAGTTAAAGTCAAATAAAAATTACTGGATAAGAGAACCAAGAGCATGCTCCAAAAGAAGTCCATTTGCACATATCTCAGTCAGTGTCCTACTCACAAGACAAGGAAGTCCTGCATTAGGCCTTTCCATCTTTCCTACACCAAGCATGAGTACACCTTATTGTTCAGTTCTAAGAAAGGGCCTTCCCTTGAAGGCAACCCAAAACTTCCATTCCTCAATGGCAAGAAACAGATTCTGCTTCAGAATTATAGCAGTACTTTCTCATGCCAAGAAAATGTCAAGGGAAACACAGAAGGATGTAAATAGCTCCCAACTAATTGTTGCTTTTTCATCCAAGCAGGCAATTGGTTGGTGACAAAAATCTTCATTCCTACGTTTTGTAACTCAGAGAAAACAGACAGTTTAAATGGACTTTTAATGTTCATTCAGCCCAAGATTCTACAAGAATAAGCAAGTTATCAATACTTTTATTAAAGACAGTAACCTAAAGACTTGGAATATAATTTAATCATCTTCTTGGAAAGAGGGAAGTGGAAGTGTAAAAACTTGGGACACATGCTTTTCATATCCTTACTTTGGATATTTTCAGTGCCTTATGTACACAAATGCTGTTAGCCTCAGAACCATTTTGTGGTATTACACCAAGGAAAGACTTTGCAAAGATCAAACTACCAAGAAACAGATGGAGAAAGTGGCAGCAGATGTGCTTTGCCAAAGACTCTGCAATCAAGCAAAATATAATACACCATTATTTCAACTACAACTTCCTATGCTTTCTTTGTGGTTACATATTGATAGCTCTCTCAAGCTTTTTATAAATGTTTCATGGTATTATTTGCTTGTACAAGCTGGGAATTTGAGATGAGGCCTTCAGCTCAGGTCAGATTTAATTGATGTGGTATCTTTGCACTGCAACTTCAACCTGTTCAGCATATACTCACTCATACTGTTTCCTAAGTGCAGAGTCTTTAATTGGAAGTCTTCCCCAAATCCCACTCCCTGGTAGACTCCTGGGCAGCACACGTAAGGTACTGTGTAACTATGCCAGCAAACGCAGTGCACAGAATAGAGCAAAACAATACAAGAAAATCTAAGTTTGTAGGGTTTTCTAACCGCTGCAAGAACAAATAATCAAAGTATTTTGCATAACTACTCTTTCTGCAGTTTTGCCTATGTAATAACAAACTTTACGGAAGTGGAAAAAGCAATGGGGAAGGAAAGACCACGCCCTCATTCCTCCAGAAGCATTTTTCCCCATCATGCCAGCTTCCACCATCATCCTACTTTCCTACCACCCATTTCCTTACCAGAAGGAAAAGTTTACCAAGGAATGAACTGGGGAAAATATTGGAATGAGGATGCCATTAATATTCTTATTAAAACACAATTTATGCAAGAAAAAAAATTCCTTGTTTGTCCTGAGGATCCCTCTAGAATTTGAAGAGTGTCCCAACCAGAAAGAAAATGGTAAAAATCACATTAGAGATCAAGGCACCCAAATATTAGCACACGCCAAACATCAGTCAATGCCTCAGGCATCTAGTCTTTACCCCAGGCCAAATTTCCAAGGAAGCATGTTAAGGCAAGGTATTTTCATAACTCCACTTCTAATACTTCAAATAGATGCCTCAGCTCGAGACTGATGATTATAATAAAAACACCATTCTAAATTTCTCCCTTCTTTTACTTTATTTTCCTATTAAATATTGTAAGCAGTTTTCAGCAACTGACACTCTGCAACATTTTGCATGCTGCTTGCATTATGCTTTCTTTATTTCAGGGACCAACCAGCCTTCGTATTTAAACAAGTAGAGATAAAAATGAAGTCGAAGTTGATTCTCAAGTATAACGAGTCTGGGAATTTGAGCCATCGACGCTTCCCAGACAAACACGTCACTCCCAGAGCTCACATGGGGGAGCATCGTGCATCTGCCATCAAAGTCATCGGCAGACAGTGGTGGAGAATCAGTGTGGGTGCCTCTTGTATAGCAGCTGACCCCCTCAAAAAAAGTCACTAAAGTTAATGCTGACCTTGAACTCTATAGGCAGAAAGTAACCACACTGACTTCCTCTGCTGAATTCCAAAACAGACATTGGAAAGTCCCAAGCAAACAAGGGAGCAGAAAACACAAAAAGAACACATTCTTGCCACTGCCACCTGTTTGTATCTACAGAAGAGCCAATGAATTCAGTGACAAGAGACTGTTCGGTGGCTCCAACCGTAAGAGAACCCACCTAATGGAAAGGTTGAACCCCGAGAGGGATAGTAAAACAACAAGGCTCAGTTTCACAGGCAAGAAAAACAACTTTGGTTAGAATGAAAGAGGTGATTCTGACTCTCTTACCTGCTGAACGTATCTGTCTGTAGTTTTCCACATATAGTAATATTCTATTATGCTTGTTAAGGACTTCCATGGGAGCTAGGGACACAAAGGAAAAACAGCAGTCATTGCAGGGAGCTGGCATACAGATTCTCTGAAATTCACAGGATTTCTCTGACAATTCATAGCAGAGTCTTGCAACTACTAACCCTCCTCACAAAAAAAAAAAAAAAAAAAAGGGGCAGTCAGTGTTTGAATCTCCCAAGGGCAATGGATGCATATGGGACACATGTTAATTCAATGCCCTCTCAAAAAAAAATAGTTTTCTGTGTAAAAGTGGAGCAGGTTACAGGTAAATCATCATGCTGCATTGGCTCCACAGCAAACCATTCAAGAGAAGCACCACGTGGAAGGACCGCAGAGAGTGTTGTGCTGTTTTCAAGTCCCTCTGTCTAAAAGATGAGAGCACAGGACAAGCAACACTGAAACTCTCTGTTTTGTTCCAGAGGACTCGATCAGTGACACAGTGCTCCATTCAAGCCACAGGCTGAGCACCTAGCATGGAGCTTTGGCCAAACTACAGGACACTTCCCTTGAATGTCCAGAAGTTCTTCTGAAAACTTTCCGAGGCCCTTTCAGAAATCACGTTGTAAAAGTGACTGCATTTTCACGTTACAGAAGGCCCAGTACTCACCCTGCTTCAAATACAAATTAATCTCGAGCAGTTCAGCTGTCACAACACTTTCCTAAATCCTCTCTCTGCTGTAGTGGAGCAGATGATTCTAAATTAACGTCTCTAAAGGAAAAGCGATCATCTGTGATTCGGAATTCTGACTGTACAACAGACTGTCATCAGTATGAGGTCTGCCTTTCCCCATGTTACAGCAAGACACATGCTCTAGTTCAAAGCCCTCTTCAACACGATGAAAAACAACAGAGTTTAGACAAGCTGCTAACAAGCTCTGTCACTGATCAGAACTGGTCGCCATGGGGGCCCTCGTTTTATATACTTACAAAATCTTGCTGAATGTCAGTGAAATCTTTTCCATATTTTTCTAGTGCTTCCTCGAAGAGGTTTGCCTCTGAAGCAGACCACTCCTCCATCTCATCTCTGCACAGGACCGGCCCACCTTGTGGCACAAGCGCAGAGATTGCCTTGGAAATGTCATAGACATTTTTGTGCAAAGTGTCCATAGCATGGAACTACACGGTAGCAAAGGAGAAAGAGAAACGTAAGGACAAGCATCTGGGAGGGGGGAATGCTTAAGAGTGAAACAGCAATGACAAATTCTGCAGCAAGATTTAAGGGTGCAGTATTCTACACCTACTGCAAGGTGAGTAAAAACTTGTTTCAACCTCAGACTCACTTCAATTGTCAGCATCCAAGTCTAACATTCACTAGCAACAGTGGGGGCTGTGGAATACAAACCCTTGTGCATCAAGAATTCATACTCAGCTCCTCACCAGCAGCACCACTACTGTTAGTCAGGGATAGACCCACCCCTCTCCAGACTGAGTAGCCCTGTTAATTACTATTCCACATGTGGGGCCTGAAGGTAGAGGTCCAAGGGCATGTTTGCTCCTAGACTGAGCCATGCACCTTCTTTGTCAAATAATCCACAAAAATTGCATATATATGAAAAATAAGAGTAACAACATACGCCTATGGTTCCCCCCAAAGGCCAGAAGTCCAAAAAAAGATTTAAGCTGCACATCACAGATGAGTAGGAAAGAAAGAATGACTCTCAGGGGCAATTACTCCTCAGAAAGCTGAGCTATGGCTGTCTGCAACTTTTGATTTACAAGGGCTGAGAACATGCTGCGAGGGAGGAATTGATATTAGTAAATGAAAGCTTGGCTTGATTTCATGATTTCTGCAGCTTTAATCAGGATGTTATTTGCCTTTCATCATACAAGTTTTGTGCACGTGCATAATTAACCTACAGTGTTCTATACTAGAATTCATTCTATATGTGAGTTTACATTACTGCAGTTATGAGGTGAGGCTTTGACAACAGTTCTCTGGAGACTTCATAAATTTTATTTGAATTTTCATTAAACTTTCTCTAGCATAAAAGTTCAAGTTTTCCCTTTCCTCAGCCTATTCAGCAACATTTATGATTGTAAAATGTTAACAACATGACCGCTCCTCGGGTATTCTAAAATGGAGCTCAAAGAGAACAACTGGATCAGCTGACATTTCTTATCTGACCACAAGCTTTTCCCCTGGACAATCTTGCCCAAAGATGCCAGCAACAGTCTGGTGTTGGGAAAGTGATGAGGAGTGGCATTCTGGCACTGTAACATTACACACACGCAGACAATCATTTGCATTCTTCTCAAGACAGCTACCAAGTCCATGCAAGAGACAGACTGTCAAGCATGTCATCAGAATATTTTAATAAAACTAAAAAACAACAACAAAAAAATCTCACAGAATTACCCATGATGGATCATAGGAGGCCCGAGGCCAGAAAAAATTACTTCATCTGTAACTAAAGGATTCCTCTACAAAGACATGGTCTGCTTCACAGCAGGCCACAATTACAATCCATCTGCCCCTCTCTCTTTGCCAACTGTTGTTGCTGAGGTGAATATTTTGCATCTCTCGCAAACTTAAGGTCCTCTTAAAAAAAAAAAATATCTTACCAGCGTGATGTCCCTGGAGGCTGCTGCAGCACTCATGTGCAAACTTGGCTGTCTGACAGAACTGCTGCAATCCAGCGCTCGGGCAAACGTACCAACAGACCTGAAAGAGAGTAAACACAGCATTAACTCTGCATGCAAATCCAGCACAAATGTAAACACCCAACCAACACTTTCTGAGATGAGCAGACTACATTTCTCAGTTACAAGAGGAGATGACTTTGTGCTCATTCTGAGCCACACACCATTCTCTCCAGATGCGGTTTGTTATTATCAACACTTTACTTAGTTCATATGACCAAAGAGGCTTAGGCATAGGAGAGGAAACAGAGACAGAATCAAGGATCACCAACAGGGAGTTGTGACCTGCTCTCTTAGTCCTTATCTCTCAATAGACTTAAGCTGTAACAGGAACTACAAGCTTTATGAATGACAACAGCAATGCTGAACTGTCCAAAGGTACACAGACAGATGACAAGACCACACAGGAAAAATGCAGTAATGCAACCATTTTTCTAAAAGTTCCAATGACATTTAAAACTGTGTTTATTTTACAACTTAACATTATACAATATTTATTATAAAGCCTGCATAAAACACAGCAATTCTAGAACACTTCACAACGCAAGTAATTTCTGCATCCGAGGCTACAATCTCCATGCTTTTCATTTTATTCCTAAAAAAAATAGTTGGAGAAACCTACAACATAAACATTGTTTCTCAAAATTCCTACTCCCCTGCCTGCTTGCTACATCACATGGGTGAAACACCTGTGTGCCTGCACAGTGAACTGGAGCTGATCTCCTGTGAGCAACTACAACAAAAAGAGATGGGTCAGGCTTTTTCCCCCCTCCACTCAGACCACTTCCCCAAACTAGCTGAGCCCACAGAGGAACACACTAGTGCCAAGCAGTGCAGGACTAGGAAAGGTAAATGTTTAAGCAGTAGTTGTCATCAAATATCTGATTTCCCCCAAAATCCAAACCAGCCTCCCCCATTCAAGTGTCTGTGGTGATTCACACTTCGCCCTCTCCCCAGCCTTCCAGTCACTATCCCCATCCTCACTTCACAACTCCCCCATCCCCAGGTTTAGCTGAACTGATACATGTGTGTCTCTGTGTGTGTGTGAACTAATTATAAACTGGAATGCTTTGCTGATTCTGGACAGAAGAAATTTTTATCCTCATCTTTTCAGGGATTCTCATTACAGCGCTGTACCTGCAAACCCAGTGGGCAGTGTGGAACAGACAGAAAAAATCACTAAAACCAGCTTTGCCACCAGAAGCTTACACAAGGTGGAAACCCCCATCACAAATGAGGTCTACAGTCACTCCACATGAAAACCCAAGAGGGAGGGGAAAAAAAACCCCCAAAAGGCTGACAGAACCAGGGTTCATCTATAAAGGCTTAACTCTGGTTCCCAGGGCTGCAGCAGGCAGCCCTGCAAGTCACAGTCCGTGTATCAGGTACCACCTAAACCACACAGAATTTGTAGACTGCTACCTTTTTATTTTTTCCCCAAACTATTCAGTCACCAATTGCTATGAGAGCCTAAAATTTAATAGAGACTTCCATTTATATAAATGCAAACCAACAAATTAGTTCAAGAACGTTTTAAAAAGGAAAAGTTGATCAACAAAGATTGCTTTGGGCTTAAATAAAAACACCATCATTACAGATTTGCAGGGTTTTACATTATTGTGCCTACCTTTTGGAATCCAGGCCTTAGAAAGCATCCTTGCTCCATCAAAAGCATTTTTCAGAATTCTTAGTAAAATATTAATGGATGTTAAAACGTTACTGGATTTGAAAAAGGTAGAAAATGGACACAGCAAACAATTCTCAAGGATTTAGCTCACTAAATCTTCTGCTTACTATCCAAAGCGTTTGAAAAACCTCACCAATTATAGGATCATTTTTACTCTTCCTTAATGAAACTGATTAAGTTGTAAATCTGAGAAGCTGTTCCGAAAATCATGCAACTCCCAGAAAGCATGTAAAATATCCATCTTTCAAAATGGAGCAAGTGACTCAAGCAACCAAAACTGGCATTCATACTAATAAAGCAAGAAGAACTTAAAAGTTCTTGGAAGAGTTACTGACATTTGCTTCTCCAAATGAGAGGTAAAAACTTCTTACCGTGCTACCACCAGGAACTGGTCTATCTGCTTGTCTACTAGTGGGTTAAAGGCTTCCCAGACTTTTGTTTCAAGTTTTGACTGATCTCTTCCATCATCCTCACCTGGTTGAAAAACAAATCAGAAATGCTTAGCACTGCTTTTTTAAAATAAAAGTATTTTCTAGATTATTTTTTTATCTCACAATAATGTCACTGTTAACCCATCTCAGTTACTCTGCCTGACAGGCCACTCTGAAAATTTTATTCACTTATTTGTATTTGACAATTTCATCTTGACAGACACAGCAACACAGCTCATGTGAATTGGGCAGTCAGATTTTCAAAAACTGGTTTCAAAGGACATGTCATGACAAAAAAGAGTACATCCTTCTCCAAACTAGACAGTTTCTTTCCTCAGCTTGTCTCTCTTCCCTCTTTATCTTGCAGCAATTCTAAGAAAAAAAGAGACACACTCCCAGCTGCTCTGGGCAGGAAGAAAGTAACTGGTTCAACTCCTGTCAGCTCCTTTCTAAGTGGTAAATCAAGGCATCAGACACTCTGGTTTTATTTTCCTGACTCTTTACAAACCAAAACACCCTGGAGGAATGCAGGAGCTACTGAAACTTTTTTTTCCTTCTTTCTGCTCCCTTTAAAACATCTGGAGCTTATCCTTCTCCAAAGCCCCATGTTGGCTCGCTGAGGGAAGAGGATGCCTTTCAAATTAGTTCATCCTCACTTAGGAGGTTTGCCCAGCTGTTGAATAAATACCAGTTTCACAGACAAATTAAACAAGAGTTCTGACCCATTTGTTTACCTGTTTTAGCATGAGACTAACAATATCAAAGCCCTTAAGCAAAGGGAGAAGTGTCTCATTGCTTTCACATCTTGCCCTATCCAGTCTGGATAGTCTTTTGAACATGGGTCACAACCTTGGGTCTCTTAGAAGACGAATATCAACAGAGTACTGTAGTGCAGAGACAAACCTAAAGTTAGTTATTATTTGGTAACTAGTATTGGTTATTGCTACTACTCCCTTTTCCTTGGGCCAGGGTCCCTGTGGTCTCCTACTGCTCTATGATGCAGTGGGAGCAGACTGAGGCCTCACCACACACTCCAGCCAGCAAGTTCTTCCCCTGCCTGTTCTGCAGGTCAGAAGTCTAGGCTGGCAGCCAACACTGGGAATGGGAGAAGGCTCCAGGAAAAAGGCACCCGGCAATAATGGGCAAATTGATGAGGGCAGACACCATTTAATTGGCAGTAATTTGGGAGGGGCTCTCATAGAGAAGTGAGGCTTGATTAAAAACACAAAAGGCTTTACAGACACGATGGAAATTTGTACTTCCCGTGGAAATTCTGAAATCTCTTAATAAAAAGAGTGCAAGCTCCAAGAGAGCCCATTAATTCAATTTATTTCAACAACTTCTATGATTTGGACAAATGCCCATTTAAAGACCAGTTTAAAACAGAACTAATTGCCTTCACTGGGCTACAGCCTCAACAAACCCAGCCATCCTTGTATGCATGGCCTGGCAGTGAAAACCTCCACCTCCCACACCTTGGCAGGCTGCACACAAAGAAGTGACCACATTCAATGTGGACTCTTCACAACTTAAATAAATTACAGAAATTACCCTCTTTCAGTAAGTCTGTTATATCTGCCTGGTATCTGTTTCCAACTCGAATCTCTCCTTTATCAGCAAGCAGAGTCTTTTGTTGAGGATCATATACTAGTGAATAAAAGAAGAAATCCTAGGGATAAAAAAAGAGCAAAAGGTAAACAGTGTTATTAGCTTTTATTTTCAGCTTAACGTACACACCACCAAGCTTTTATGTTTTAAGTTTGGTTTTATTACCCATAGATACATTTTTAAATTGGGTGAACAAACGAGAAACGAACCACCAGTTTTAAAACCCCATTTAAATGCCGTTGTTTTCTTCTACACTGAAAGTTTAACAGCTCTCCTCAGCAGCAGCCTTTCTCTTAACATACAGTCTATCAGACTGAAGTGAACAAAGCTCCTCTCCCACAAGCAGTGTTCAGAAGGGCCAGGAGACAATTTTTAGTCTTATGAACTGTTTCAGAACACAGGATTGCATTCTCTCATATCCCAGATCTGCAGTACTAGATGCCAGTGACTTATCTGCACACAAATATTGGTACAAACTGAAGCATAACTTCAGAGTGTGACAGCCAGACTAATGCAACCCCACAGAGAGATGAAGCTCCAGGCTACCCCTGTGGCCTCTGCTGGGCTCACTCCAGTCTGTCATGTCTCTCTCATGCTGCAAGGCCTAAAGTTGGACACAACACTTCAGAAGTGGCCTCACAAGTGATGAAGTGAGGTGTGAATCCCTTTCCTCCATCTGCTGGTTACACTCCTGCTAATATAGACCGGGATGTACTCAGCTTTCTTTGTCACAGGGATGACCAACTTCTTGTCTGCCACCATCTGATCTTAAATCACGTGTTTCCTTCTGCTGTTTTTTGGGAGAGGGGCAGGAGATTTGGCAGCAGCAATAATTAGCTCCAGGTGGCAATACATTAATTTGTTGCTTTTGTTCAAATAGGTGAGAAAAAGGCTGAAATAGCTGCTTAGCTTCCGTTACCTGGGTGTGTAAACGTAAAGCAAGAAGGCATACCAGAATGAGAATGTTCTGCCAGGGCAGAGAAAGAAAACAGCCAAAATTTTAACTACTTAAACTTGCACAGTATAAATAATTAAACTTTTCTGCATGGATAAGTACTCAGCTGTAGCTACTGAATGGCACATCAGAGCCCAGGTATGCTCCATCACAGCAAAGTGTGGCATACCGGGCAGGATTAGAGCTCTTGTAGGACACAGAACAACAGACTTTTTGTGACCCCTGTCCACAGCAACACTGTGATCAGGAAAGAGAAATGTTTCTGTACAGAAACAGGATGCGTGATGCACGATTTGTCACATCTCAGGTTTCTGGCTCATTTTCCCTTTCCCCATATTTCTGTGTCACTAGCAGGCACTCTGTTTAGATACATCTCATATCATGCTCACCTCATTTTCCCTTTCCCTATATTTGTATGTGTCAACAGCATGCAACAAAAATTAGGACAAAACCAGCATCAGTTTCAAGCCCTGTTCGGCTTTATGAAGAGCTGGCAAAGGAAAAGAGTCTCTCAATCTGTCATACAAAGCCAAAAAAAAAAAAAA
>VWZF01002523.1:766455-795131 GCA_013396755.1 Sclerurus mexicanus
AAAAAAAAAAAAAAGAATTGCTGTGAATTTCTACAGTAACATAGCAAAAATTCTGGAAGGGAATTGAACTTCAACTGTAAGGGCTGTCTGTAGTTGGGTTTGGGGTGGAGGGATTTGGTTGCATGGTAAATGAATGATACTTTTAACAAAATTGATTCCTACTCCCACATGCACCAGGGTCAAATTACATCAACCTACTGACAGAAGGCAGCTTCAGAGTACATGAAAACTCTTTTATATTACAGCTATGTAAAGAAATCTGGGTCTCTTGCTCCCTGACACACACAAAGCTCAAGATATTACGATATTTTGAAAATTGCATAAAGAAATTGTATGTTGCATAAATAAAACGTAAGAAAAGCTTCTGTCTCACAGGCTTCCAGGTTATAAACAGTGTGTTTTATTTGTTCCAGCTCCAAAACACCTAACTGCAGGACAAAGTAGATGCAGTGCAACATTAATGCTTTTCAGGCATATTGCCAAGTAAATGTGCAACGCAAACACTGTAGTATAACAACACAGTGGGCCCCAAGGAAGACCAATTCTACAGACAATTTCTTTACACAGGCTTTCTTGGCCAGGGGAAGTCATACATTGTGGAGGGGGTTTCTGCCATGGTATTTGACTGTTGGATGCCCTATTGCTTCTCTTTTATTGGTTATCACTATGAATTTTCTCATATAAATATAAAACCCATCCTTCTGTACCAGTCTCAACTCATCCTATTATATCTTGTCCAGTTTTGTATTGAATCGAGCAGGTTCAACAAAAGAATCAAAAGCCTCTGGTCTCTTCTCCCCAACCAGTGCCTCCTCAACAGAGAAAAGATGTAAGTTTGGGGGCCCAAGTGTGAATATAATACAGAGTGCAACCCCCAGAGATAAAGCAAAACCACTACCATCTTCCCCCATAGATACTAAATTCATTCTTGTAAACGGAGTGAGATTTCTGAAAACAGTGATAAATCTCAGTTTACTGCCAATGCAAGCCATAGTCTAAGAAACAAACCAGATCCTTATGCACTCTAGAGCACTCTTGATATGACAAGAACAATTTTTCTCCAGGGTTTCACAAAAGTCATGTTCACAATGAAATAACACAGCTCTTCAAAATTCTCCATGCTCATTTGAGCTGTCAAAACTGTGTATGCTGAGTTTGCAGGAGTCAAGAAAGAGTAGGGTTTTCTTTTTTAATTTCATATCCCAGAACACACCCAACATGTTCAGAAAACTTAACATGACCTGCCAAGAGTTAAAACTGAATCATGACTTTCTACTTCTCCCAGCTGTTAGACAGACACATATGCTCAGAGCTTCCCTACCCAAGCCCCTAAGCTACCCAGAGCTATAGCCAAGAACCAAAGCCACTAAGAAACTGCACAAGAACTGGAAAGAGGAGACAATCTCAAAGTAAAAGTACAGTACAGAAATAATTGTTAGTTCATTACAGCTTGCAAACTTACTTTCACGTATTTCATATATTTTTACTAGAGAACATTTTATTTTTAGGGGGGTACCAAAAGGAACAGAAATGCCAGACATCTGCTCAGCAGGCAAATTCACACAAGCCTCTGGATATACCCAGGCAGAGCTGTAAAATAGATGGTACATATAAAATAGTTTCCTGCAGAATAGGGAAATCTAGTGCTTTTGCCATAATTGGCTATGCCCTTCTCTTGATCTCCACAGGAATTTGGTTTCTACAGAAAATTCAGGTTTTCCAGTTACTTTTTTTTCCTCTTTCTTTCTGTTCCTCACTCCTGCTACAAACCCAGTTTTACCAGGCACAGTAAAAAGTCCATGCTGGTCCTCTTCAGCCTGCTTTTCAAATGTAACAAAGCAATCTTCCTGAGGAAGATGACACAGGGGTGGAAAGAAGAAAACAGAGATAACACAAATGTAATTTTGCTACGCTTACTATCTGCCTAAAATTTTCTGTCTGCGTGTTTAACCTGCTTCAAGGCAGAGAGCCTTGGGCTGAAAGCCCACTTTGACTGGTCATAACGTTTAAGAAATCAAATGACAGATTCCCTGGAACTGCTTAGGCTTTATAGGCAGAAGCCATGTTAAAAAAACCAAAAAACAATCCTGAAACATTTTGAAAGCAAAGAATGGATTAAGAACAGGAGGCATGGAGAAAGAAGAAACAGCTCAACACAATACCATCCAGTGTTAGGAATTCATCAGGCAACAACTATATCCTTTTCTTAATCTCTTTACCTCCACCCAAGCACATTTGTGTTCCTGAGCTTTTAATTTCTTTACCATCTGTCCAAGCTAGTTTGCACCACAGCAAAATGCCATGCTAAGTGACAGGACACATTCAGGGAACTCTCTCCTTCTGTGAAATCTCCAAGTGCCTGCTCAGTTTTAAAAATAACCCACATCACTCATCTTGGATTTTGAGAGTTCAAAAGGATGGAAAAAAAAAAAAGAAAATCTCTTTCTGTGCCTACAGCTGCAACACAGCAGTTGCATGCTTAGAGGTAGGCAGCTCCCTTTTGTCTCAGCATACCTACCTGTACCATCAGTAATAATAAAAATATGTTGTGAGCAATTGAGAACAGACACTACTTAAAAACTGGGTACTAGAAAATCTAAAGCAATTTCAGTTTGATTAACTTTTGCTTTCCAACTGGCGGATCCTGGGCTGCTGGCTGGCTACAAGCATTGCTGAATACAACGTCCCTTCTTTGATGCTCTGCCATTTGGCAGCCTTCAGCAGAACCAACAGTTTTGTGCTTTCACATTCCAAAGAGAAGCTCGACTACGTAATCCCTGTACTTTGTTTAAAATTGTCTTAAACTAAAGTATCAGATTAAAATTAATCTTATGCTTAAATAAATACTAAAGCAAGCTAAAAAAGCATTTAAAAAAGGAAGCTCGGCTATGAGAGACTGCAGTATGCTCCTTGTGGAAAAGGACCTGTTTTCTCCATGTCTTAAAAGCCAGTAATGACCATCACCCTACTGTTTTTAATTACACAATTTTCTCTCTTGTATAACCTTTTCAAGTTTTCAAATGCAAATTATTTGCTCGCAGATGTATTCAAATAATAATATTCTGAAATTCTTTGCTGATCTCCCAAAGTAAAGCTCTCAGATTGTCAAATTCCAAGACTGCCTAACCCAGCCAGCAGCCAGAGGTCTAGCCACAATTAAAGGTATGTATTTATTGAAAAATACGACAGCAATTTAAAAAAAAAAATCACAAAATACTTGGAAAAAGTAAATATCAGTGTTTATATTCTGAATGGTGATTAACGGTGCAAGACAATTCAGTTTCAAGTGATTGCTTTGAGGTATCTTTAAAGAGACAGACTGGGTAAATTTCTGCAGGACTCAGGTGTCACCTGACACGCAGTTTTTCAAGCCTTTAAGTGTCTGTGGTGGCATATGAAGGACTACAGATAAGTATTTTAAACAGTGAACTCAAAGAACAGGGAACTAAGCTCCTCAAATCTGAGGCAAAATCAAGCTTAAAGCATATCAGCATAAATCTGTATGATTTCAGGATAAAGCAAATATATAAAAGCACAGCTTGCTGTACTGCAGCCCCTTCTACAGTTACTGCATCTCCCACCCTGTCTTGGCTGGGGCATGAGCCTCCAGGTTTGAACCTTCAGCCTGCCACAATGAAGAGCAAACTGTGCTCTCCTCCCAGAAGGAAAGACAGCTTACTGTCACAGGGATGCAAACACCAGGTCTGGCCCCTGGATCCACAAAGTTTTCTAGTTGAATGAAAATTGTATGGGGCCTAGAGCTTCCCACTGTCAATGCACAGTACATGTAGAAATGAAAGAACTGTCCTCTTTTTAGAGGACTTGCAAAAAGGCACCAATCCTAAACTGTGCCAGAATAAACTGTTCAAGCTGTACAATGCACAAAATGGTTCCTACCTCCCGTTCCAGATACGATTTAAGGGATTCTGTCTCATTTAACAGAGTAACGCTGCATTTGCCTCTAAAAAAAGAGAAACACATCTTATGAAGAAACATCTTAAATGCTCATGTGATTCACAAGATGGCATCATTGAAGTTACGCACAGAACTTGATCTTACATTGAAGAACACTTGAATAACAACAATGCTATTTGATTTTTTAATAAAATGGAAGAAAACAGTCATTACCTAATGTGTGTGGCTGGCAGAGATTCCAGCTGTCGTGAGAGAAACAACTCACGATGTCGTAGCTGATGCTTCTGTTTCTCTGGTAAATCGACCATTTCTGGATTTTCCATCTCTTCTTCCATTTCTCCTAGTTATAAAGAGACAAAATTGATCATCAATAACAGGGCAAGTATTGATTCTGAGCCAATCAGGATGAGCTGTTCCAAAACTTTTGCTAAATAATAAAAGTTAATTAAACATACCTTCATCTAAATCCTCACATTTCAGCCTGTTAAACAATTACAGAATTGAAGTGATGCCTGTGAAGAATTGTATTTATTCACCATGGGGATCAAACACGCTGGTTCACCAAGCTGAAAGTCACAAATCTGTTACCATCAGAGAAATTCTGAAGGAAGACAGTTGCTTTTGGAGACCATCACTGCACTGCTAGATTCATCAGGTAGAAGCTGACACACCTTGAGTGTGTCCTCTTTGCCAGGCATCAGTTCTCTTAAACCCTACTTCTCTTTCAGGATATCACACTGTCCCATCCCGACCTCAACAGCTTCTCCAGCAAATGCCCATTGCAAGGGGTAATTTATTTAATTAATGTATTTTATTCTCCTCACTCCAAACACAGCCAACAGATCACAGCCACCAAGTGCCTAAGGCCAGTCTTGCCACCCTACACTACCCTACCCTTCCACACCACACACATTCAACTGCAATACTCCTGCATTTCAACAATCAGGATCCACTATGTCTGGCTTCAAGGTACCCAAGCTCCATCCAACCAGTCCTTAAATGTATGCAAAGTAAATACATGAAATCACATCCACACAGATACGCAACTGATCCAAAACATCTCCAGGAATCTTTCTTGTCAGAAATAAATAATTAGTATGTTTTGTGTTCATTAGTAAGGATCCTGTCAGTTATACAAGATAAAGCTGTAAAGGGTGAAATACTCAGAAAAAAAGCTGCAAGGATCCTCCATGATGAAGGATGGAGAAAGAAAAGATCAGACTTTTGCTTCTCTAAGAATTTAAGGCAGTTACTGTATTTTGCAAAACCATGGGAAACGTTTCCCAGACTGTAGTAGAATTAGCTATAAAGCCTCACACATGAATTGTAAAACTCTAATTTTACAGTAGCATTATTCTCAAAGAGCAGACTTTTGCCTGCAGCTTAATTCAACTGTTGTTGCCAAGAAACATTTCTAGTTAGAAACACATACAGGCACAGTTATGATTTATATACCCTTAAGATTAGTTAACTATAATCCTCATGGTTATCCAAAAAATAAAGCAAACAGAAAGGAGAGATCTCTATTTTAGAAAACACTAAAATTGCATTTAGTTTTAAATAGGCCACCATTATGCCAAAGGGGGTGACAGAAAAACATGTACCCTACAGGTTCCCCACAATTTATCACTGTTTTACTGTCCTGAAAACAGACTTGTGGTTTATTTGCCCCTCAGGTAGGCTGTTCCAGCAAGGAAGGAAAAAAAATAGCAGCATAATTAAACCAGACTGCAACATACAATACCTGTTACAGCACACGAGCTGTTAAGTATACAGCAGCATGCACTTATGTTTTAATATTTTCCTGGGAACTGGAACACCAAATTTACATTTGTGCCACAGTGTCACGGGTCTGCAATTTATTTACTGAAGCGGATTCTGTTTTAGTTGAAAATTAATATTGTGCCTCCTATCCTACACTGTAAATACACCAGCAGCAATCCACAAACAAGTCAGCAAGTTCCAAGCTTGCTTGTCCAAAAACCAAAGGATGCACAAATGAAATGGCAATTCATGCCTGCACTTAAACCAGCTTTTGGAGAACAACAGTAGTGCACAGTGTAATGCAAGGAATATACTACAAGGAGCAACCTAAAATACTTAATATCTTCAATATATTTGATAGCCTAGAGCTTTTAAAAATTACATTTTTCTAAAAAGTATGTCAACCACTGTGTGCCAATCAAATCTACAAAAATGAAAGCACCTGGCACAACCAACCTAATCCCAGGAACTGTATCCCTTCTGGTAGGCTTGCCTTCCAACTAGTGTATTATTTATGTGTCTAGCTTTTGTAATAAAATACAGAAGGTGGGAAGCACACATGTTGTCCTTATGTCAGCTCTGCTATGCACAGCCTGTCAAAAATCAAAAAGCACAACATATTTTTTCTTAAAAACAGACAGAAATTTCTACAGGGAACAATGAAAAACAAATCTACACAAGCATCTTCTCTCCTTTTGCATGGGCATGATTTGGCACTGAAAAGAATGAAACTGGCAAACGCATTCAAAACCAAAAGGAGGAGAGAATAGAGGACAGGATCCAGGACGGGAACCTCTGTCTCGCTGAAGTAAGGCAAGAGCAGCTTTGACAAAAACTAACACCACCTCACTACAGACAGCAAAGGCTTATTAGATCAGACTTATTAAATAAAGTCGGGTCCCAGCCACAGCTCCAGGTCAAGTCTATCTGACACATCCTACAGCTCACCCACTCCAAGTGAAGTAGACTCCATCCTCAAAAATGGTGGCCTGTGAAAAGTAAGGACCATAGTCTTAAAAAAAATAATATATACATATTTATAAAATATCCAAGAAATCTTTTCAGAAAGACTGGCCTGCATTTTTAGAGTACTGTAGAATAAGTGGTATGGGAGTACAGGAAGTGCAGTATATTGGGACTTCAATGCTATCCTAAAGCCTTATTTCAAAATTAATCTCTCTGTTTGATAGATGTGCTTGTGTAGATTCGAAACTAAACATTTAATCTTAACACAAACAGTAATATATCAGCTATGCAGAAAGAGCCAGTGGAATGCTGCAAGGAGTGTATTAGATTAAGTATTATTTGATATTTGATGACAGAATCATTAATAGCACATTAACAAAGCTTGAAGATGACTTATACTGGGAACAAGAGATAGGCATACTGGGTACAAACAGCAAGACTCATGTGAAAGCTAACATATATGGGAAAAATAATTAGCAAGAGTAAACTTTGAGTTGGCAGGAGAAACCCAAGAGGCAGTAATTGTAATTTAAAATGACTGGGTGTGTGAGATGTGAAATTAAACATCAATATTTGCTAGACACTAGAAAGAATAGCAATTTGACATAGATCAGATTGGGCTCTCTATAACATCAGAGGTAGAAAGCACCAGCCCTTTCTCCACATTCTGGGTGTTGTACAAGTCGCTACATGACAGAATTCAGAAATGCACAAAGGCAAACAAGATACAGAAATTATGTTTAGAGAGCACACCACGTCGTCCAACTTGGGAGACAGTCTGTAGTAACAGAAGAATTACCTAGCAAGGTCATCACTAACAAAATAAAGAAAAAAAAGTAGAGCCAAAACATTAGGAAACACAGTAAAGTCAGTGCTGGTGACCTGCATAACTGCTCCTTCAGCAGCAAAGGAAGCTGCAACTCTTACTGCTTTAACACCTCAACTAAGGACCTGAGAAGGACGTTATAGAAATGTTGCATTTGAATAAATGAACAATACAATACCAGGTGCCTTCTTTCAGGTTCAGTTTCAAATGGGCTGCATGAAGCCCGAGCCTTACTTATTTTCTCTCTACCAAAACCCAGATACTGATTTTTAGCTACAGAAAATATGGTGAAAGTTTAAATAAATAGAAATTCTTACACTTTGACCCTTCAGGAGGAGTTTGCCACATTATCGAGACATCCCACTAGGACTCCTGCCACAAATTTCTTCTCCTCATCTTTGCTACCTGTAATAGTGGCCATGGCTGCAAAACAGACACTATTTTGGACACTTATCATATCTTCCCTGACTGCACCACTCCCAAAGAGAAAAACCACAGTTTCCTCCTCTCAGTAATAACAGAGCCAAAGTACCACTAGTGGATATACGAATTTGACTCCTCTTAGATCTGCAAGTCTGGTGTTAGGGAAAAATGGAGAAGAGGAACAAAATGGAAGAAATAAAGTAAAAAGACTATTTGTGAAGTTATTGTCAAACGTTATTTAGGTTGGTGCTATCTAAAATGTAAAACAACCCCCAAATTCTCAATAAACTCCTTCTCTGTTTAGGCACACAGGTATCACGCAACTCGTGGATTAAAGGAGCAATGACACTTGACCACTGCAAGACACTTATTTTCCAGAAGCTTTGGCACTTCCAGAAGTGGGGGCACCATTCTGCCATGTGTGCCTGGCACCCAAACATCAGGTGCTGTAAACGAACCAGAAACCTGCCAAACCAGCCAGCACTAACTACTCCGTTCTCCAGCCACTACCAACTGGTCCCTCACTGCTTTGCAAATCAGGACCAAGGTTTTCATGAAGTAAAAACTGTGGTCCTAAGATCATTAGAACAGAGGATGGAAGGCTGTATTCCTGCTGCTGGAAATATTAACTCCATTATAAAAAACTATAGAAGGCATTATATGGAGAAAATATGTAGTGACAGCATCCAACAGTAGCTTGAGGAGTAAAGTATCTTTACCATTTCTCTTCCATCAAGTCCTGCCTGCAATCTACTTTGCATACAGTATCTCTCTTAAATCACTATGAAATCTCTGGGCAAGAACATTAAACAGTTTCCTGCTGGTGAAGCAGGTTCATTTCAGACACAGGTGGAGAAATTCCACAGAATAATTTCTGAGGTGATTAAAAAGGCTTATGAATAAAAAGTGCTAACAATGTATGAAAGACATTATGAGGCATAAAGATTTATAGGGCAGCCCAAATAAGCTTTATATCATCTGATAAAAATAGTAAGATCACAGATCAAATCCAAGAATCAGCTGGCATACGTCAGGTACTAATTTACAGCCACCAACTACAGAATAAAGTGCTTCCAACCCATTTCTCTGTATACAGAGTTACGAGAAAAGACAACATTTCAGACTTCTCTGTTTCAGATATCTGTGGATCATACAAGCTAAAGTGGCCTTTTTTTTTTAACTTCAAAACATTCATTTCACAACAATATCTTTTTCCTTCCTTTATTGGAAGAGTAAAAAACATAACAAAATACATATATAAAATTTTGCCATTCACGTTCTGGCCATATCTTCCCGTTACCTGGCTCCCTCGCTGCACTGATCTCAACAGTAGGTCTGAAATAAAGGCATCTTAAACAGAAGACTGTGTGAATCCAGAAATGTCTGCAGTCAGAAAGCTCCATTAATCAGCTGAACAAAGGCAGTTAAAAGATCAACGATGCAGATACGTACATCTACTGCAAATGCATCAAAATGAGGCAACAGGAGACTTTATGGAAATGAATTCAAAGTCAGTGATAGCATGGAGTATCTGTACCAGAATCTTAACATCCACAAAATTTAATTTCATTGTATTATGCAAGATACAGATTTTTTTTCAGAGTAAAGAACTAATGGCTGTCCAAAAGCTTAATTTTACTCTCTTCTCCCTTCTTAGGAAGAACAGAAACCACAGAACAGCACACATCTATCTAAATAAATGGAAGTCATTGAGTAGCATTTTTATTCTGCACCAGAAAGAAACATACTGGAGAAAATGTTAGTTACTAATGAAATTTACCCTAAGAGGCAGCCTCAGTTGTCTCTGGTGGCCATATTAATAGGATTGTGCTATAGAAGAATTTTCCCATCTTTCAAACACATGAACAATGAATTATTTGTTTGCATTAAAAAAAACCAAACACTTAAATTTCTTACCACAAAGAGAAATCAGCTTTTGCAGATTCAAAGAGCATTTATACAGGTTCAAATATTTTTTTAATATAGTTTCAGATATGTGTTTCTGTGAATCCTTCCTACCTGCTTCCTTTACTAAATCTAATGAAGTGAGACAGAGATGAAGGAATCAATAGTCACGTTGTTTATGGTGAAGCTCCTATTAAGCTTCAGGATCCTCAGATAAAATGAGTACTACTGCACTGAAGAGATACCAAAAATGCTTTGCCTGCCACAATTCTGCAACACAGCCAAATCTCATCTCAAATGCCACATGACCCTTTTTTTCAAGGTATGGTAGCAGTGGAGGAATTATTTGGACAGACTCGAATCTACAACAGAAAACACTCAAATTTACAAGAACAGACTCGTTTTGTTGCATGTTTTCCCCAATGGCATTACAGCAGTGAGAACACAGCAAGATACTATATTCATTGTTAAAAATGAATATCTGATTTAATCAATCCCCATGCAGAAAAACCGTGTAAGATTTGTATTACATATACATCACTCTATTCATATATACACGAAGCAGCACATTAAAAGACAATAATGCTTGCCAGCTAAATCATAATTCTGACATGCCCATATCTGATTGCTCTCTTTTATTTATGTATGTGTCCTGAATTGCTAGGATTCATAGATCTGTCCATGTTTTTTGCTAAATTTTAAGCTATCTGAACAGCTACTCTCCTTTATTTACAAGAAAAGACAGTTTAGTAACACCACATGCTCAGTATTTTTCTCCATTTCAACATGTCTATTTTGGAAATTGTTTTATTAGTACTGCATTCATCACCTTGCAAGGATGGGACAAGAGGGATGTTGAACAGCAGAGGAAGGTGTAATATACCTAAATCTAATCCTCCCTGGCAACTGGAACAGAGTCAAACAGGTTGGAAGCACCTCAGATGGAGTGCCCAATGTCATGTAATATGCTCCTCTGTTTTAAAACTGTTTCTGTAATTAAAGGAGAATTGTAACACGAATTTTTTGTTTAGAAATAAGCTTCCACCTCTACTCAGCTAAGTGCCCCCCATGCCTCTGATCGCCCTAGGAGAGGAATACAGTCCAACATAAGTTAACACAACATTCTGTAAAATAATTTTTAAAAATTAACAAAAAAAACCCCACCTACAAGAAATTAGTTTCACAATATATACATGCAAGGGAAGCTGATGTAAGGCAGCAGGAAAAACCCTCTGAATTTTACAATAGTTTCATGCGGGTTTTTTTAACCAGGACACAACTACAACACTGGTTCTAAATTTCAAGTCTCCTCTCAGCATAGACTTTTTTTTTTCCCCTAATAAAGGGACTTGGAATATTCAAAATAGTTATAGGAGATCCTAAAATTCTCTGCTTTAAACTGTATTTACTGAACATGTTCAGACAAAAGCTATGTCACTACAACAAAATATTAATATTGAAATTTACAGAGAAATCCTGTTAGTCAGGTTTCAAGCTGGCCATGTTTCAAGTCGGTTTCCTATAATCAGTCTATTTGATTTACTCATAAAAAATGTTTGAGGGGTTTTTTTTTAATCTAAAAACCAAACCAAGTAATTCATGAGAAGTAATATGAGACAGGGAGAATACTACCTTCTCATGCCAAAAAAATAAAAAATTCACTTCTGTGAAGCAAATAAGACAATATCCTTCTTCAGTTCTAATGGAAAAATTCTGTCTTGTCCCAACCATAACCAAGCCATACGCAAATGAGGTTTTAAAAGGTGTAAGTAAAGGGGAAAGGGGAAAAAAAAAAAATAACAAAAATGGGGGGGGGGCAGGTTAGAAAGACAGAAAAGTCACTCAAAAAAGTAATGCAAATTGCTGAAGATGACTAGAGAAAAAAAGACATTTAAAGATAGTAATACTGATACTTGAATTGAAATATCAAAGTTGTATCTAAGTTTGACAATTTTGTATAGAAGCAATTTAATTTGAAGACAAACAAGCTTACTTGCATGTTTGTCTGCCAATACAATAAGTGTACTTGATATGTCTCTTCTTCTGTAGAAACACACCACCTTTGCTTCCACGTTTCCATTGGCGGTCTGAAACAGAAAAAAAAAAAAAGAAAAAATTGATCACTAATCAAGAGCAGAACTGTACACACAACTAGAAACTTCATAAATAATTTGGAATTTTGCACAAGAGCTACTCAGCATCGATTTTTAGCACCTCCAGTATGATCCACTGCAGGCAGTTTGGCCCTGCCCTCCTAATTGTTCCTGTGGGATCACCATTTTTAGGTTACAAATGTGTCAAGGGGTAAAAAAAACCAAACCAAACTTACCTGCAATAAAAACATATTAAAAAGCCAGTTTGCTATTATTGATGTGATGCCTACACTAAGTAGAATTCAAATGCATCTTTAAAACTCTAAAAAAAAGTGAAATGTAACTACAGAATTCAGATCTAGGCTGTTTTCCAAACTCTGCAGGGCAGTAGGAAAGCAAGAAAGAACCCAGCCATTACTATTTTCACAAAAGAAATCACATCAGGTTTTCTTTATCTGACAGCACTGGTAAGCTAAAACCATTCCAAAAGGAGAACCAAGGAAGCTGGACCAGGCAATAAACTCTACAATGGTGACAACATACAAAAAAGAACTGAATTTGAGAGATTATCTTATTTAAACTCTTAAAATGAGACAGGTGTTCAACTGCTTTTAACATGGCATCTGCCAAACTGTGAAACTGGCATTTTATAAGCTCTAAGGAAAATAAACCTCCCGGTTTGTAGCAGCCTCAGCCAATTTACTATCTCTAAAATAAATCGAATAATCAAAATGTAGCTTAAGAGCTGTATCCTACTACTGAAGAGTCTTTTAAAACTACAATGAAGGCACACAGTTTAAGAAACTAGAAGACTAAAATACAAATTTCATGCCGGGAAGTCTCCAAAAAGGGTAGTGGACCAGCAATGTGACCACAAGGAAACAAATAAAAATTGATATACGTACACGTTTCTAAGATGTGAATGAAGGAAACATTTCAACCTTTATAATACCAGTTTTCCTAACACAAAATGGAAAAAAAAAAAAAAAGGACAACACACATACATGCACAAATCCCTTGCAGACGAGCAGGTTTTGGTACAGAGCCTGCAAAATTTTTACCCTTTTCTGTTAAATAATTCAGAACTTTTAAATTTTGAGGAACTAAATTACAAATGCAGGAGCCGTCTTATTAAAACACGGACATCTGCAATGTAAATTTATGTGATTTATTTAATTGTCTGGGTTTTCATTTGCACTCAGCAAAAAAAGGCAACACAAGACACAAGATTAATTTCAACCCGGAAGACCCATTTCAAAGCTTAGGTCAGAGAAATTACAGCTCAAGCAAGAGTTGCACCAAAAAGGGAGATTCAGGCAGAAAGTTAATTTTTTTTCAAAGGCAAGGGAAAGAATGAAAAGGAAAAATAAGTGGGGAAAAGACTTTCCAGGAAAGTGATCGACAGATCTGCACCCTGTGACAAATGGAACACAGCTCGTGATACCTCATGTCTGTGAATCCACTGGGAACATTTTAAAAACTCTCTCGTGTTTCTTTAAGGGAAGACAGAAAAATTATTTCTGTAAAAGACCTTCGCTAAAAAACAGGGTTACAAGGATGTCCTTGCCTTGAGATTCTTTATTTATCAACATATTGATACATTTTTTTTCTTTCATGTAACTGTTTTAGAACTACACACTTTTCTATCATTGGTGACTGAAGAAAAATACCTAATTTCAGTCAGTTAATGTAAACTCAAATCCAAACCTGTATGGGCTGGTATTAAGTCTGATGAAGTGCGTGTTCAGGACACAGCCAATGGCTTCAGAACAGTCTTCCCTCCACAGCTAGGTCAAATTTCAGCATTGGGAACTTCAGCTGGCTTCCCACATACAGACCCATCACGCTTCCGTTTTTGACCCATTGAAAGGCAATTTGGCAGATGAAATAATACACAGGCCCAAAGGACAACCAGCAAAGACAAAGACTGAGGAAGCAGATAATAGCTACAAACCTTTCTGTTGAGCTCGAGTCTCCCCCAAGAAAGATCAAATTAAAGCTCTCCATCCTCTAGGCAAACTGCTATCTTTATATCCCACGATCCCGAATTGAAGAACTGCCCTAAAGGTGGGCGTAATCACCTGCCATTGACACTCAGTCCTTTCATACCAAAGGAAAACAAAAGGTCTTAAAGCATTCCAGAAAGTTATCAGAGAACAAAAAGCATTGTAAAGCTTTTAATTACCAGAGAACTGCTGAAGAATTGTTTTGATTTTAATCAAATCAAACAGATCATAAATTCAATTAACTTCAAAGACTTGATGGAAAAAATGTTTACCTTATTGAGCTCTTCTATTCTTCGTATCAAATACGGGTTACTTGAAGAATTTTCGAAGTAGACATAATCTGATAAAAAGAAAGAATACTCTTTAAGATATGAATGACTAAAAATCAAATTAAAACTTTTGTCAGCCTAGAAAGCAAAGCATATGATCTTTCTTCTCTCTCTGATCACATTATTTCCACTTTGGCCACACTTGTCTTTACTTGCTTCCTTTTATCAAAATCCAGTCACTTCCCACCAATAATATGTGATCTTCCTCTCCCCTCCAGCCCAGTTTACACGTACTGCTCATTTACTTAGAACACAAACAGCTTCATTATGTCTCTCTCTCATCTTTTGCTCCACTTCCTCGTGTTTTACACCTGTATGATCCTACAATGCCCTCGGCAAAACTCCATATAACTGTCCAAACTGGTCAGTAATGCTTGTATTTTCAAGCAAGATAACTATCTAAAGTTACAGGAAGAAAACGAGTTCTTTACTCAACACCTTCAAAAAAAACATCACAGAAACATCCAGGAGCGCCATATAAATTACTCGGTGTTACTGAGCTCCAAGTTTGAACATTCCTTTTTACAGGTAAGGAAACATGCTCAGGAGTCGTGAATGGACTTGGCCTCTCTCTCCCAATACTCCAGAAGCCAAACCATACGCCTGAACTGAGGGCTGAACCCACCTCCCCGCTGACAAGGTGCTGACCTTGCACACAGATTTAACAACAATTCCTCCCAACACTATCTAAGACGATTTCCCTCCAGGTTTTCCAGCTCATTTGTGTTTGGAGCAGGACACCCACTGCCCCCGGGCATGCCTCAGGTAATCTTGTGGAATGCTTACATTAGCATGATGCTCCACGATGAATGGGTGTTTACTAGTGTTTGCCCTCTGTAAATAGGGACAACTACTGAAGCTGTTAGCATCCGTCTCCCCGAAATCCTTGTTAACAGGGCTGTCGGAAGCAGAGATACTGTTGCCTCCTCCGCAGCCCGGAGGAAGGAAGACATCCCCCCAAGGGCCTCTGCTGCTGTAGGATGAGATGGGTGAATGCTTTGGTGTCTCCCTGGACACCCTGGAGCGAAGAGGGGACTCAGCTCTGCTGGTGCAGCTTTTCCAATTCCCCATAGAACACTACCCAAGCTCCAGACACCGGGTTTTTTTAGACTACTGCTTACAGCTCCTGTTATCCCTAGGTCTCCCTGGATTGACAGACCGAGCCACTTTCTCCGTGAGACACAAAGAGCGCAGCAGTGACTGCTGGACAAATGACACAGAGGAAGTTGCATCTTGCCCTACCTGCGAACAACTCCAGTGCCCTCATGTCCCTTCAGCAGGGCTGGGCTGCCTGAAGAGAGAGGTCACTAGTCAGGAATCCCAGGGGTTACAATCCCAATTTTTAACGAATCTGTTATGCGAGCTTTTTCTTTCAAAAAAAATGTGCTCTACGCCATGAGTTACAAAGACACCGTGAGAGTGAAGTCTCAACATGGTCCTGGCTGAAGCGACAAGCAACAAGTTGCAGTACCAATAATCAGCATGAATCTTGGGTTATCCAACCATGGAGTGTAACCTGGGTTTAGAAAGCACTGGAATAGCACACCCAATTTTCTACATTTTTATGCATTCTGTGCTCCACATCTCTCAGACTGATCATCAGCTAAGAATCACAAGGGACTCCAAATCTTTCTTTCCAATTGCAGGAGTTGGTTCCTCTTAAATGTCACATCCCTACAGGCTTTACACTGGAGAATGATCTCACACGAGGACTACAATTTGGACATCTATTTGTAGAAAACACAATGTTCGCAGAAATGGTTAAAACACCCAAATAACTAGACCCTAAATTTCTATTCCCAAACACTGGCTCTGTGCAGAGTATCAAACAGGAAACAACAGGCTCAACATTACTATGACCAACTCTACCAGAAGCCACAAAATCAAACAGATATTTGGCAGCTTCAGCAATAACAACTGCTGACTGAAATAACAATGGTGGGTATTAAGTAATTTACTGATCAGCAGAGTAAAGAGAAATAATTTCTCCTACAAGGGCACTGCAATGGAGGATGTCTAAGCTTTGAGATGCTTCCAAGCTCAGTGTTCACCTCTCACCAGAAGGCTCCAACACATGAAGAAAGAATAAGTTCTTTCCCTCCATCTCTCTAATAACTCCTAAGACAATCAGCTACATTCAGGTACTTTGGCTCAGGCAGATGCAAAAATCTTACTTTTCTAAACACTGTGCCTGAAAATTAACACTAAAGGAAATGTCAATCTCTGTCTTGAACAACATAACCTTTCTTTAATTCCACGGGGTTCAGGTAGCTGTTACAAATGTTCACAGTTCACATCTCTTTAGATCAGCTTTTCTGTGTGCATGTTAGGTGCACATATTCTCAGAGACATTTTACACCTCAAGTGAACATTAACTCAACTTTTCACATAACTACAGTTTATTGATTGTAAAATCTGGCATAGATTTAAAGAAATCTTATCACAGATGAATGGTTTACCAAAGAATAGCTCCCAGTGGTATCCAACCGTTTTGAGTAATAACATCCCCCCAACATTGTCTCAGTCAGCAGCAGGAACATCTCCAAACCCACACTGTGTGATCAACAGCAAACCAATCTCACAGGAACCAGCGAGCTGCATGCTGCTGGCAGAAGGGCAGAACCCAAACCACTGTCCCATGCGATGCTTCAAGAGCTGACACATGACAGAGCAGAGGTGTATGCTTAGGCCAGTGCTTGGTGACTTCATCATGTCACAAATCCACAGCCCAGTACATCCCCTCCATGTTTTAGACTAATCCCACAACTATGTTAAGCATTTCACCAGTAGCTACGCAACTAATGGAGACCTATTTCCCATTACTCAAATTACCTGGAAAAGGGTTTCTTCCTCTCTTCAAGTAATGCAGAGCACTGTGCAAATCACATGACTCAGAATGTGAGCAGATCAGAGAGGAGTGATTTGCATTTTTCATAGAGATTTTAAATACTTGAACTAAAATTAAAATGCTATTCTACACAGAAAATTGTTTGAATTACTGTTCCACACGTACATCAAGGAAATCTTAAGTTCAACAAACCACACTCCAAACTGATGCTTGTGCTGGTAAGAGCACTCCTCCAAAATTGCTCCACAAGCAACAAAGCCCACAAAGGCTGGTTCCCTGCACAGGAGGTTTAAAGGAAGCACAGCACTGATCTCTACACTACAAAACACCACCTTTCTCCTTGAGCAGCACTTCCCCTTCGTCCAGCCTCTTCCTATGCCATGGAAGTGTATCCTTCTCATATTGCCTATCCAACTAGTACTGCTCCCGGTTTGTTTTCAGAGCAGTAGCTGTAATTGCAGATGCATGTGCACAAACAGATAACAGAAACCTTCCACAGGCTCCCAACAATCCAGTTGTCAATGGGAGACATCCTGTATGTGCACAACTGCCAGGGTCTCTGTGCCCCGGGCTGAAAGAGGGGATGGGGAAGGAGACAAAATTAGCGAATCTCTAGGCAACGGGGAGATAGGCATCTCAGCTCCTACTAAGAACAGGAAGGAAGAGTTCACTAAAACAAAAAATCAGGTCTAGGGAAAGAAAAGTAGAGCCTGATAGCAAGCAAAACAAGTCAGACCCCACAAACACAACATACTGTCTAACCTTGCTGATTTATTTGCTTTCCTACTTACAGGATTGCAGAAAAGGACTAGTTTAACTGCTCTGCATCCTGAAAGGATGACATCTTCTTATAGACAGCAACCACCACAAAAAGCACACGAAGCTAACCCCTTCACAACCCAACTGCCCAAAGAGATGGGAGTTTCAATCCTTTCATACCTTCACAACACATAAATTCGAACCCACAATTCATCAGCCATGCATTCACATCATGACTGTAATTAGCAGCACTCATGCACATTACAGAGTTACCTGTGATAAGGCTAAAACAATGACTGAGGAGTGTGGAAATACCACAAGACAGGACCATCAAACCACCTTCTGACCCAAACTCAAGATGTAGTTCTTCCTCTTGCCTGTGCTGTTACAGAGCAGAAACGCCCACATACATAAATCTACCCAAAAAAGGTTTTATATCCCGTAACATTTTTTCTGAACGTGCACAACTTGCTGGAAAGCAATGCTGTATTCCACAGGTACTGACTGAACTGCTAGAACACACAGATACAAGCATATTTGCAACAGTGCAGCAGCTAAAACTGGAATGATGGTCTACAGACCACAAAAGATGGAAATTTCCCTTGAAGGCAGTAAAATAATTGTTCTCAATTAGCAATTAACACACCAGAATTTCTTTCTGCTCTCATATACTTTTAAGATATTGCTGCAAAACAGCTTCTCCCCTTTGCCTTCATGTCAGCTGTTGATAAAGTCTACATCAGCCCATGGAAAGGAAAATCGGGAGGGGGTTTGGCAAAATAAGGAACACACACTGTCTAGAGGTCATATATTTATACGATTAGACATGTCTGAGCTACCTAATAACCTTACAGGCTTTTAGGTGATCAAGTTGCAAAAATGCCCAAAAGTATTTTTATCCTTCCCAATGCACGTTTGCCTTTCAAGCTACAAGTGCTTTCTGAGGACTGACCTGGCTGAATACTCCTTACCTTTTCCACAGACAGTCTTACACAGTGCATACTGCACCAGCCTACAGATGTACTCAGGACATGAAGGGGGCCGAAGCCTTTCCCTTTCCACACTCACTACCACTGTTTGCTAAAACGTGCATTTCCAGACATGTGATAAAGAAGTAACTTCACAGTTGTGTATTTCCCCTGCCCAATCCACAAAGCTGCTGCCCTCAATTAAAGATGAGCATCAAGAGAGTGCACAAACTTATGATGACCTGCTTACTTTATGGCTTCTCTTATGGGAAATACATGCCTCCTCATACTCTGAGTTTCCAATATAACTCTGGGCCAGTTTCTTTCAGTAACTGCCAGTTTTCAAATTATTCACCAGCGTGGCCCCTAAACCATCAATGATGTTATATTTTGGATAATACAACTCCTGCTAGTCTACATTCCCATGAAACAGGAGCCTGGAGAGTCAACACCACTTTCCGCCAACAGTCCTGCAAACTCACCTGGCAAAACCCTGGTCCCATTGCCTTCTGGCTGTTCAAAACACACGATGAAATGTTTAGTTACAGAGCAGATAGAGTTTCAACAGAGAAAGCCTCACCAGCACAATATTTTCATTACCAGAAAGGCAACACTGAAACTGTTGTTTCTGTTGCTAAAAGAATTACGGGGTCTAAGAGATCTGGCAGTATACACAAAACAGGTATTTACAAGTTAATGTCTTTCATGGACCAACAAAGGTATTAAAGATGTACTGTCAGTACAAGGAGAGCAGTATTTGTGGCTACTGAATGCACAGGGTGCAGCAAGCTGAGAATGAGGCAGCACATGCTATGGGCAACACTCAGCTGCTCCCTAAAAAACGTGTGGAAATGTCAGGCAAACGAGCACCTGCAACACCTATAAGCAATTAGTGAGGGAAATGACCAAAGCAAGCACCATCTCCTGCTCCATTCAGTTAACAGCAAACCATCAGTAAATTTAGGAAGGATAAATTGAGGTACTCCAGTTAAATCAAGCCAGCCTTGCTCTTGTTTCTTGAGCAAGGATTATCTACATACTCACATGGTAAACAAAGTGTTCATGTTACATTTTCTTCCAAATATGCAGAACTAGAGAGACAGCCAATGTTACTTGGCTGTTTTGAGATGAAACCTATGTATCACTTCTGACTTGCCTCCAAAAATCCAGGTTCAATATTATCCAAACCATAGCCCAAAAGAGAAGGATTCACGGCAAAGTCCACATAGCAGGACTACAGATTATGCACAGACCTATAAAAAGGTGACACAATTGTTTACCTGTGCAAGCGCTCTTCTTGTAGCAAGAGTTATTACAACTATAACAAACCCCAACACTAAACAACAAAGAACCCCCACCAAAATACCAAACCTCTGAAGAACCTCTAATGGCTACAAACAAAAACTCAAGTATCTACCACACAGAAATCTACTCAAGCTAAGAAATATTACCCCTCTTTTGAAGTAAAAAGAACCCCAAACCAAAACAAAGTTAATGACACGCAACTTTCTTGGATAAACTGTGGATTGCTTGATCCAGGTTAAATTCTGAAACATTAGGGATTTGGAACTTCCTTTCTTTGTTTTCTATCATGTTAAGACAGGGGAAGAAAAATTCCTGTCCAGCCATCTCAGTATCATTTTTTGCCTGTCTTAGTGAAACAAGGTTTATGCAACTCCATTATCCATGCATTAGTTCTTCCCTATTAACTTCTGAACCCTTTGTTCAGACATTTCACAGAGGGACAGAAGTCTCAAAGATAATTAAGTTCTGATCACTGTTCCCTATCTTAAAGACATAGATACTAAAACTACAAGAGAAAGTGAGAAAGGTAAAACAGATAGTTAAGAGATATGAAATGGTTCCCATTTCAGAAACAATTAACAGACTAGGTTTTAAAGGAAATCACTGGAGATTCCACTGCTTGGAAGAATTATCAGAAGTGCTTGCTTTCTTATGTACCTCCCAACACCTGCATTTTCAGTGCTGCTCAAAGCAGGTCCTGGGCTCAATTAACTTCTGATCCAGCTCATGATGGCTAAGTGTGCTTCCAAATGTTCCCTCTCTGTTAGCGAAGAAGGCTGGTATTCTGCCTTGCAGCAACAGTCTAGAGACTGAAGATCTCAGCACTGCACAAGGCACAAAATTCATACTTACGGTACCTTTCCCAGTAAAAGCGTAAAATTCCAAAGGAGCGGGAACAGAAGAAGAAGAACTACAACATAGAAGAACGAACACAACTTTTAAATTGCTGGTGTCTTTATTTCTGTTCCTCACAGCACCCTGGCTGTTTTCACACACATGATCTGTATTAAAAACCCAATGACAGGAATCTGCTAGTCCTTTTGACAGCGTGGCTATGGGTGTCAGCTGTACTTCATGGATCACTCTTAAGTAAGAGCTGTGCCACACTGAAGTAACTGCTACTAGGGATACCAGCTTAAAGGGAAGGTAGGCGACTGTGAACAAACAAGACTTGAAAAGGGACTGTGTGAGAATCCACGAAATAAAATTAAGCTTCCAAAGCACTACCCTGAGGATAAAAAAGCAATTCTGCTGTTAGAAATCAATCATACAGCAGGTCAAGAAAACCAGTTTCAATTAATCCACTCCCAATATCCCAGCCATAACTTAGGCACATTTGCATGTGGCACTGACCCTCCAGGTTCACTAAGTCAGCTCCCTCCAGTTTCCAGCAGAACAAGTATATGCTAAACATTCCTGGAGAACCACTTTTTTTATTCTGGGCTCTGCATGAGATATCTAAGCATGATTCAAAGGCCTCTGGCCTCTTCTGCCACTTCAGTTCCCAAGGATGTGGCCATACAAACACTATCTGCAATAACAAAGTTGTGAGTCTATCTAACTTCAGCTGTGTCCAGACCACTTTTCATGGGACAATACTATGAACCAGTTCACGGAAATAATTCAGACTTAAAAAGAGAAAAGCCTTCCCCCAAAGGTAGGTTGTAAGGGGGGAGCAGGAAGGCCTAATTCACAGAAGAGTCAGAGAAACAGTTGAGCAGATGGAGAAACTACTAAGAAGAGAGCTCCTTAAGTAATGGGGGAGTATTTGGGGAAGGGGGGGAATGGAAAAGGAGTATCCTCAAGCTGCACCCTAACAATCATCTTCTGTAGCAGCCAAAAGAACAGCCTGTTCCATTGTAATTCTCCTTGCTAGGGATAGATAAGAAAAACATTATTTTTCAAAATGTATTTAGGCAGCACAGAAGATGACAAGAAATCAGCTTCATGTCCCCTGCAAGTATGTCAAGAGTTGCAAGTAAGAACCTCTAAAGTGCTCAAACACCAAGTTTGGTATCACCCTCAAGAAACAAACAAACTAAAAAATGTTGTGGTTTTTGTCTGGGTTTGCTTTTTTGTTTAAAAGCAATGTTCAACTTCAGTTAGTCAAAGTGAATTAACTGCTCTGGGCATAGTATGACAATATATTAAGTCCAGAGGTAGGGGTTTCAGTGCTAGATCAGAAGCATCATGGCTTCACAATGTAAAATACGGACAAAGTATAAACTCCAGCCATTGTTTTTGCACTTGTTTCTTCAAAGGAGAGTGGCAGTGAAGCTGATTCATCCCCCACCCTCTCATACCACCCCCTCAAGTTGTGACAGCCTCTCCCTGGATGGCAGGAGGCACACATGCACATGGTAAACTCCTTTAGGAATTCACATGGGTCAAAAAAACTGTCTCCAACCAAACCAATTCCTTGACCTGCTCCACTGCCCAGCCCAGCTGAGCTGCCCAAGCCCAGCAAAGGAAGCAAGGAGGGGACAGGAATAAGTGCCTGCTTAAATCGACACCCTACCAAAAGAAACATCCACAGAAACTGTCTCACTTGGCTGGGTCAAATTTGCTCAGATGTTGACAACTTAACTCTGTAAGGACAAGCTCTGTGCTAAATCAGGAATCATCTGTTCACACCACACTAACTTTATGCTTGGTCAAGTATCATCTGTTCTCCTACATCTTGCATAAAAGCATGAAGTCCCCAAATTAACCAGAGCACATCATGTGCAATTTAACAGAAACATTACCATGGGCCACATCTGACACAGATCATGACTGGTGACCTAGCAATGCACAGAACCAGAGCAATGAAATCCCAGGCACCACAAAGACTGAACAGCTTGCAAGCAACACACGTGTAAAAGACTGGAGAAGCCCAAATCTTTCTTCCACTTGCAAACTCGCTTGAAAGCTGCCAACTAACTTCTTTGCTTTGCTTCATTGATCAATGTGAAGTAAAAATTATCTCAGAAACGCTTCTCCTTCCTAAAGGTGGTCTAGCCAAAGAGCTGCAAAAGGAGAACATGTGCATAGTTCCTTCCGGGCTGGGCTGCACAGCCCAAGAGCTTCACCAGTACTTCACAGGTTGTTCCAGGCTTGGTTTTACAAGTAAAGAGGGGATGAGGAAGCATACCAGACCTTGAAAGACACTCTGAAGCAGGGTCCCTCTGTATATTGGATCTATGGCAGTGAGCATTAAAGACCCAGAACCGTGATATCTTACAAGAGCACCTTCCCCAACAGTTCCAGTTATCTAAACATCATGAGAAACTGAGGCAAAGCAGCTACAGGGCTTGGTCACTCACCTGCTTGAGGATTAAAAAAAACTAACAAAGCACTTGCAAAGCAATAAGATATAGCGTAAAAACATGTTATTTGGTGCAGAAGTAACACTGACTTCACAGGTTACTTGTCACCAGTAGATGTGCAGAACTACGAGGAGGCGACTTCTAACAGTTCATACCTATGCTTTCAAGTGACCCCGAGCTGCTCTGGAGTAGTTTACAAATCAAAGTAAAAACAGTAACAGCAACCACCTAATTTTCTTCTCACCCCACTGGGGAGAGACTAAGCACTCTATTTATTTAAAGTCAGGAAGCTTAAACATCAAAAGTTGCTTGAAAAACAACTAGATGCAAGTGAAAGGAAAATCTTTTACATTCACCCAAAATATCACAAGTTAAACAAAATGAGTTGTGAGTTTAAGAGTCCTTTTTCCATTATTTCTTATCAAGTGTCTTTTATTCACAATCACAGAAAAGCAAAACACACAAACAAGCCTGACAGGCTGCCAGGGAGCAAAATGGGCACTGCCAAGGTGTTACTTGGCCATGCCCCAGACCCCCATGGCGGGCAGTGCCCCCCATTTCAGCCCTCCCAGCAGGCTGCCCTGGCACAGCCTCCCACCCACCAGCCCAGGAGGTGCCTAAACTCACCAACCCAGCAGAAACCTGTCCCTCTTTCTTGGCTGAGAGAATGGGCCAGCGACACCAATCTGGCCAACGAGGCGGCCAAGAAAAATGCGAAGAGGCAATAGGTGAGCACCACCCTGCTGGGACAAGAAGGGGGAAACTGGATTTCCCCATTTTGGCAGAAGTAAGCTTAGAGCTTTTGCTCCATTTTGCCAGCTGCAAAGGGTTTGACAGCTATTACAAATCCAAAGAGCGTGTATTGACACAGTTGTCACAGCTCTATCCCCAAACACACCTAAGTTGGCTGACAACACTCTTCACCATGCAGCATTTCCCAATAAAAGGCTAATGAATGCTGAAGAAGTCCGATATGGGGAAGAGGGGGAAGGGAAGGGAAGGAAAGGAAGACTGTCAAACATGAGAAGATAAACTTGTGTAACTAGAAACAATGAAAGGAAAAGATGCAGAAACCCACTGCCTTGCTGTTGCTGAAAAGTGATAAGCTAGAAGCTGTCTTAAATTTATTAGGGCCAACAACCACAGAAGCCTATTAGTAATTTTCAAGAATAAACTCTCATTTTTATCTTTACTGGTTATTTAATACCTCTCTCAACTAAACCCACTCTCAGCTTGGGTTACCTGCAAAGTTAAAAAAGAAAGATAAAAACCCAACAAACACAACCAAAACAAGGATATCCCACAGTAAGCCCCTCCTGCCACTTAAAACACATACGCACTGACAACAAAGCAAGGGAACAGGAGAAGGTTTACATGTGATCCTGCAGGTAAAAGATTTGAATTTGCCCCATATCCAGACTCAGCAACATGCTTCTATGTAAGCTTCCTTAATAGTTCTCAGTTCTTAACCAGGAAAAGCTCAGAATACTATTATGGACATTACTGTGATGGCAAGAGGACCAATGCACCACCCGCTCTGCTCAGAGCTCTTTGGCAGAGTATGGATGTCAAGACTTGTACACTGCCACAAGAGTCTGGATGCCAACTGGGAGTATGTAATGGGACGGGGGCCAGGTCAAACCACAGCCCCCAGCCATGCATTAATAGCACCCTACAACAGCAGAGAGATGGAGATGATGTCATATTGTCATTCTTAAAAACTTTGGGGACAACCACACTGAAATAAGATGTATGACTGCAGCACAGGCAGGCACATCACCACCAGGTATAAAGCAACAAATGAGAATAACACCAACTAAGTTGCGGAGCTTCAGCCTCCAGCACACTGGAATAAAGCTGCTGGGAACCTTAAGTGCCCACAAATGATGACTGTGGGTCATCATTTCCCTTACTTTAAACATGTTAGATGCAGCAAGTACTTACCTGCCTGACTGACCTGAAATCGGATCTCCCAATGCCATCTAAATATACCTCAAATGTATCAAACTCAAAAACAGTGATAATTTTATAGCCAAGTATGCTCCCAAACAAGAGGGTATCTCATAAAAAGTCAAGAACATATAAAAGGCTTTCCATCTAAACGCATAAACTGACATTTGCCTCAGCAAAAGTGTTGCCTTCAGTAGTTCTTCCACCATCCTTCCTCTCCTTTCTTTCCCCATCCCCTTGTTCCCAGCCCTCCCACTGAGACCATTCAGCTGTTCACACAGTCCCACAGTGAACCAGATCGGGTAGCTGATGCAAGATTAAAAATAATCCAGGAAAAAACAAAGACTGAGGAGGAGGGAAGGTGGAAAAAAATTAAGTTCCTCAAATCAGTGCAAGATGTAAATGCAAAAAATCATTTGTTTCACTGCATCAAGGGAATGCCACAGCAGCATAAACCTGCAGTGGAGCTCAGTCAATTACCACCACTAACAAAATACTTGTCGCACTATACAGTTAAACTCTTCCAGAAAAGGTGGAGATGGAAGAGATGTTGGAAAGCCTCCTGATACCAAGATGACCTGTTCTCTTCCAGGCAGCTGACACAGCACTCTCCTGAAAGCAGAGCCTGGCACTAACTAAAACAATGAACATCTCTCTCCCACATGCATTTTTTCATTAGAGGCCCCATATTACAGCTCAGAGGTCCCAAGCTTCTCAGATCTGGTGTTTATCCAGCATCCCCATCTGCTCTGTGATCCTGCAGACAAGCCCACCATGTCCACTCTCATCATGCTGACATTTACTTCATGGTTGTACGGGAGCTGTTAAGAAAATCTTCACTTCTGCTACACTGGAGACAGGTAATTCCAGGATTTCCTTCTGGCCAACGAGTAAGATTTCAAACTTCATTTTGGAATGTGACACCCTGACACCTTCTCTACACATTTCAAAAGTTTCATATACCCCGTGAGTGACAGTCCCATTTGTATTTTAAACCAAACCATCAGAAATCTACCAGTAGAAATCTGACAGGAACCAGGAGAACCAGTTGCTTTCTTCAAATAACTTAATGCCACCAGCCAACTTCCTCACAGAGGCCAAGACCCATTCAAGGGGCAGCTCCTAAGCCCCCAGCACACTCACTCTGCTACTTAACACAGCGAAGACTTGTGTGCAACCTAGAGACCCCACAGTGCAGGTTCCTCAGCTCCTCTACCCAGGAACTACTGCACATCAAGAGAGCACTTGATGACACCTCCTGTCCTCTGGAAGACCTGTCAACTATACATTTAAAATCAGTCTTATCACAACCCACTCACTAGCTTCTGAAAACAAAAATTCACAGTGTTTCTTGACCAGGCCAAAAGCAATGACCATCCTTTCTGAGTCAACATACATCTCTAGGAGCAGTATTGATCTCTAGCGAGCAAGCTGCTTTTGGCAGCTGTTGGGTCTGGAGTTCATGTGGCACAATCCAGTAGTCACAAAAGTAATAGCAGATTATCTGCCGAGTGTTTGTCTTCCAGTGGGAAGTGTATGAAATGACTGTGCACAAATGCCATTTAGGATTTAATCCTGACCTGGAGTTCCCACACAACTTCAGTGCACAAAGCCATTAGTGGGAGATACCAACACCAGAGGTCAGAAACAATTCAATCACACACACTCCTGGGCCCGGGCTGAACAGAGCGCTAACACAGAAACAACTGCTTATGTTGATCTCAATACCACCTTAAATCAAGACTTCAACCATATGGGCCATAACGGAGCACTGTAACCTTGGCTATCAGCCACTTGCCTCACCCTCTGCCCAGAAAGGCTACGGAACAAATCCTGGACGCCATTTTCAAGTACATGCAGGACAAGAAGGTAACTGAGACTAGCCAAAATGGATATATCAAAGGCAAATCACAGCTGACGAATGTGACTCCCCCATCTGGGACAAAGAGACTGGCTCTGCGGCTGAGGGGAGAGCAGGAGGTATTGGACACCTTTGTGCCAAAGGCCATGCTAAGTCTTCCACAGCATCCTTGAAACCAAAATGCTTGGATAACTGGACAATAAAGGTGAGAGGAAAACTGTATCTCCACTCAAATGATAGTGATCAGCAGTTACAACATTCACCTGGCTGGTGGTTATTAATGGCATCCCTCAAGCATCAGCCAACTCTACTTAAAAGCAAGGATGGGATGAGGGATAAGGAGCAAAGGAACACCAGCTGAAAAAGAGAAAATCCAACCAGGCACAGGGAAACAAATACTTGCTATAAGCATGGTCAAACACTGGACAGGGCCCAAAGTAAGGGTGGCATCACCATCTTTACAGAGAGCCTGGGATGGACCCAGCCCCAAGCTCTGTCCTGTAGCAGAACAGTTTCCAGTACAAGGTTCGCCTAGAGACCTCCAGAGGTGCCTTCCCACCTCCTGTGGGATGCAGAGTACAGATTTAGCCATACAAAACGCTTAGAGATGACATTCCCCACAAGACTTGGCCATCAAATGCTGAACAGTAATTTCCAGGAAACAATTCCCTTTGCAAGTCACACCAGAGTGAATATTCACAACTCATCTTGCCCATTATTCTTCTACTCCCGTAATCTCCATACCTACGGCATGCTATCAGCTTGGAGCAACCCAAGACACAAAGCTGGGACAGCCAAGAGTCAACCCCTATCCCTCCATTAAACCAGGTGCAACCAGAAAAAAGTACAAACGTGACAAAAGAAGTGGCATTTTTCAGTGCACAAAGTAAGGGTAGGCCAGAACAGCAGAAAGAGCAGAAAGTAGTTGTTGATGGAGAGCAGCCAGACAGGATGGCTTGGCTACCTTCGCTGTATTTTTTGTCTTGTTTACTTTACTCCGGTTTTGCAGAACTGCACAAGAAACAGGGCATTTTGAGAAGGAGGGAACTCCACAAAAACATCTCCCCATATACTCTATGGTCCTGAGAAAAGGAAGCTCCACAGATCGGCTTTTATGAAGGAAAATGGCCGAGCACAAATTCATGCCAGACCACCCTCAGTTTATATTCCACAAAACGCAGTCCCAAACCCCACTGCCTCTCCTTTCTCTTCACGTGAGCCAAAACAAAGGACAATCAGACAGGAGCGCAACCCTGAATAGAAGACTAATGGGAAGCCATACAACAGAACAGCAAGAGTGGAAGGGGAGGCCAAGATTTCCAGGACGTGCCTCCCGCCGGCCCCCGCGCTATCAGCGGCAGCCTCTGCCCATCTTTGTGCTCCTTATCTCGGCAGCTCCTCCCGGGTCCCCACTCCGACAACCTCGCGTGACCCCCACCCGAGCAGGCTC